>JAOUZG010022859.1:1262826-1293576 GCA_026289955.1 Argiope argentata
CACACACACACACACACACACACACACACACACACACACACACACACCCTCTTTCAACCATATATTGCCAACACCCAAATGGCAGCATGCTTACTATTACGCATACTCGAGCGGAAGCATCTTCCCATGTATATAACTACCGTCAATAACGACAGCATCTTCCTTCTACAAGCATTGCCCGCACCTGGTAAGATAGCTCTTCTCTACACATTGCGTATAGCTAATTGCCAATTTTCTTATATTTTATTCCTTACTATGCCAGTACATAATAGAATCACATTTTCCAAGACATGCCTGGACGAAACTGGTGAAAATTACATTACGAAATAGTTTCTCCACCACGCAAAAGAAGCACTTCAGCTAAAGGAAGACTGCCTAGGATCTAAATTTTAAGTGTCGCTGCATGAAGTATTAGTGTTGAAACAAGAAAATGGGACATGCAAAACACCCTGATTTCGACATCATGCATATTTCGTATAACAAGTATGATCGGTTGAGTGTCGAACAGGATAACAGTGAAGAGTGTTTTAGATTCATGACCTTGCACAATAGTCAATAATGCAGCAGTTAAGAAAATCATTTATTCCCCAGAGTATAAAACTAAGGTGACCAAAAATCACCGTCTTCCTATTGTTTGATATTTCGGTGTATCACTCAAGAAGAATGAATTTGAAACGTTGCGTCACAATTGAAAATTAGTAAAAATAAATGAGTCGGTTTAAATATCGTAACTTTCCAAATTGGTAGATTATTAATTAAAAGAAGCCAATTTAAACTTGCACCTTACTGAAAAATCGGTTATCACCACGAATTTCGTAACTGAGTAAGTCTTAAACATTTTAGATATTGGTATGCATTTGAATCCAAATGATACGAATTTGAGTGTTTATGAGTTTTTATCAGATGTATATAAAACAAGAATAGTTTTCTGCATCAATACCATTCAAATATAGAAATAATCGTAGTTCAAGAGCCAGTTTTAAGTGAGAATTGCAAAATTTAAGGTTATTTAGGTTTGAGATAGAATAATAAATTCTTACCATCTATCCTATTAATAATAATTATCTATCTTAGTGGTCATATCGAATAATATTTCTAAGTTTCTGTTACCAATCAGATTCCATACATCGCACTTTCTTCAAGAATATAATCAGCAGAAATGTAACGAGACTAATTTCAGTAGAGTTTTCAGGGATTTACTCATAGAAGTCCAATAATTCTGCAAAATTAATTCCGTTGCAGACAATTACCTCTTAACATTTTAGAAGGAACTGACTTTAAAAGAAGCTATGAGTCATTTTAGACTTTCCAATTATTTAATCAGTTTCATCACCCAGACAGCATATGATAACTTGGGTTAGTGAATAATTTATTTCGGATTTAAATACATTTACAGTTTATTTTAAAACTTACAATCTAATTATAAGTTGATTTCTAATTTAAAAAAATATTTAGTTCCATTTTTCGCCATTTATGTTTGCAATGTTTGTTTCCATTATGCAAATTTTAAGAATTTTTCGAAAGTACTTCATTTATCGTATTTTTCAGAAGTATTTTACATTTTGATCTTATTTTTCGAAATAAAATTTCATTTTTAAGTTAATATAATGCAAGAATAGATCATTTTTAAATGCTCATTTATTTCTTTTTCTCGTGTATGATGAATTTTCATTTTGTATCTCACAGAAATTCTGATACGATCCGCCTTCAAAGGTGGATCATTTTTAAAACAGACGGATAATTCTATGTAGTATTTAACATTCATTTACTTCATCAAAAAGTTGACAAATTTATTTCGGTAATCAACTCTCGGACATTGCGCTCTTAGAAATGATTAAACTTCTATTAGTTTACATTTACTGCGATCTTCAATTTCGCAACTCTCAAACAGTTGTTTGGATGATAACATGCGTTTAGTGCATGAATCAAATCTCCAGTGCGTTTGAACTAAATGAACTCGGAAATGTTTACTCCAGAAAGAAATTTAAGGAACATCAAATTCATTGAATAAAACATTTGAGATGCGCTGAAAACACACAGAGAAGAAATTACATCAGATTTAAATAAAACGATTCAGTTAGAGCTAGTATCAATATTTATGGATGAATAAAACGAACAGATCATTTAAGAAAATTAACTTCCACATCAATTCTAACTAATCATGAAATCATTTAATCATTTTTTAATTAGTTTACATTTATTTTAGAGGTTCAGACATGCAATTTGTTTGGATCCCCATCAAAGAAATACCACTTTATTTTGAATTATAGAAGATCAATTTTGATTGAAGAATCGCTTATTAATAATTAGGTAATTCATTCCTCAAATAGAATGCAATTCTTCTATTTGATATGCTTTGAACTATTTGAAAGATGGCATTTGTTATTCTGAATGAGTCTCTGAATATTGATCAGAAATAATCTCAAGTGGAAAGGATGTCACAATAATGAGGATTTACCTGGTGAAGTCCAGTGAAACGGAAGGATAGTGCTATTAGAAAATTTCGTCACCTCTAGCTTCATAGGATTATTGACTCTTTTCTTAAGGCTGCTTACTAGACTTTGAGCTGGCAATTTTAAAAGATGTCACAAAGCTTACTTCAACTAGGCTTGAAATTTCAGATCATAGATTTTGGACAAAAATATATTACATCTAATTTTTATTCCGTAGGATCTTTTCTAGATGCCGTATCTGAAGAGAGAAAAAAATTGAGGTTAACATTAGTTTTTTTAATAGCAATTTCTTCCATTCCTGTGTACTTAATTACTAATTTTTGAAATAATTATAGAAAATGTTACCATTAGTACAACAGCAAATCTAAAATTTTTATACAAGATTTGCATATTTATTGAGTAAAAGTTTCGTAACAGGAAATATATACTGCTATTTAAGTTTATTCCTACTTTGGTGCGTCCTTCAGTTTGTCGCCAAAATAATGACCCAAAAAGGAAAGCCGATTAATTTTCCTAGTAACCATAATATTGATTTGCTTACATTTTTTTGTGCTCGTTGAGTTTTGAATTATGAACAAAAAACATTATCTTTTTGCAATTCTTACCGAATTTTGGCAGACTAAAATTCACTGTTTATGAATTTTATCAAGACAAGAAATTTTTCAGAAATTCTTTAAAAACATCTGCTTAAGCTTTCAAAAAGTAATTAGATGCCTAATTCTCCAAATATATTAGATTTATTCGTTTATATTAGGTTTATTACTCCGGAAAGTAGAAAAGGTAATTGTTTTAAGTACAATTTATCATACAAATTAATGTACATCTTCCCGTTCTAAAAGTATTTTTAGCAATGATTGTCAAAAAACAAATAAACGACAAAATAATGACCAATCTTTAATAGTACACTAGTTGAAACATTTGAACTATTTTGATATGAATACATGCCCATAATAACTCAAATGTTGACTTTTTTTTTTTTTTAAAAAAAAAAGGTCATATTCCAACTGAGAAGCCAATTCAATTTTGCTTGAACAGATTTATTTTTCGCAATGCACAAATACGAGGGTTACATAAAATAACATATTAAAGGAAAAAGTACAAAGTTGTATTTAGCTATTTTGGCAGTTTTAGAAATACTGGAGTTTCGTTTAAAATACACTTTTAGATTAGCAAAGTACTTCTATAGATTATGAGATTGTAAAATTAATGTTATGTAAATAATTCACTCTAATAAAAGGACGTTAAACCGAAATATTTGAGAAACTATCTTTTTAAAATATTAAGATATTGACTTAATGTAATCGCAACGCATGAGGGCATTAAATAAATGAAATGATTTATTCTAAAATGTATTTAAAAATATTTCCATAAATGTATTAAAATTACAGGAACATACAGAGTAGATACTAATGAAAGGTTAATGTTTCACTTTAAAAATGCAGAAAAAATCTCAGCGCAGCGATATAAATAATCTGAAATTTAGGAAAAATGTAATGTATTGATTACTTTTCTTTAAAATCGAAATTTTAAAAAATGTTGCGAGAATAATCAAATAGTTTTAGACGCAATAATCTACCTTATCGGTTTTGTCTATATGCATATCGCATTACACGATATACAGGTAATATCCAGCAGAAATCAATTTCTAATACTTCAGATTAAAAAAAATTTCCTTTAAATAACCAGAATTTATTATATTACAAAATAATTTATTTGGGGGAGTCGTTTTTTTTTGAAACAAATGAAAGTGAATAAACTAATCAAAGTTTATAGCTAGATTAAAACTAAACTGACCGAAAAAAAAATTACCATCTATATCTACTGTCTAGCAAAAATAGCAACGATACGGATTGGCACTAAAGAATAATTGTAAAAAAGTGAAAACTTAAGCCTATCCAAATCAAAATTGAAGCCGTCTAATCACACAAAGACTGTAAAATAAAAGCTAATGAATGGCGTTGCATTAACTTGCTGTATAGAAATGGAATGTTTCTAGAAAATTCCGTCTCTTTCCTAGAAAGTGGCTTCTGAGAACAAAATTAGTTGTTCAAGTTTGAACTTAGAAAATACAATGCCAGAAAATATTTCCCAACAATTCCAACAATCCAAATATTCCCTTTAATTTCGAAATAAATCAGCCGTACCAATTTGAAAATTATGTCATTCATTAAGTATATATTATAAACGCATTAAATGCAATTGCTAATCTTTTTAAAAGGTTACCAAAACAGTAATGGTCAGTCATCATAAAGGTTAGTGAAAGACTACATGAGAAGATTAAATTCAAATCCAGGGATCCTGGGATGAAATATGTTAGCATGACTATTCGATAATAGCTCTTTATGTAGTTTGAGATTTATTGGGTGTCTTCAACCCTCGTTGTAGGCCTGAAATAAATAAAACTCTTGCTACATGCCTACAATCCTTGTTATAACCATTTATCTTATCCTATATTCTTATCAATTCCAAATAATGTCGATTTGAGGGAAGTGTTGCAAATTTCTTGAACTCCAGGTTATAAGCATTCAAACATACCTGTGAATAGAATAATGGTATGGAAATGGAATTACTTAGTAAGTGGTTGTGCTATATAATTAAAGGTATTAATTAGGAGATTAACTAATTACTAATAAATGGGAATCAAAATTATGTAGGGGAAAGTTATTGAACCATTACCTTTGACCATTACAGCATTTTATTTGCAAAATGATAGACAAATAATTTTACAAAAAAATTAGAATTTGTGTGATTTATTTATCACTAAAATGTTAATTAGTTTAAGATATAAACTTTTAAGTAGGCGATAAAAAAGCTCCAAAATCTGCCATCGACATATAACTAACCCTTTAAATGTGGCTTTCTATCGAGGCTCGTGTATCAAGTGATACTATTTTTTCAATTATTGAGTTAAAAATTGCGCATAGAACATTATAATTCGATACATAAATAGAGTGAAATCCTTACTTACATCTAAGAGTGCCATTGACTATGAATTCAATAAATAAGACAGCATTTTTCCAAAAACCGAAAATTAGATTGCTAAAAAACGTTCACTACTATGATACACACCTGATATAGCCGATGTCCTTTCGCTGGGGTAGCGCGTCTTTCCTGTTCGCGATTGGTTTGAAGAACATTCCGGACAATTCCAGCGCATGATCTGGCCACCTAGATCGCCCGATATGAATCCCATCGAGCATTTATGGGACATCATCGAAAGGTCCGTTCGTGCCCAAACTCCTGCACCATCCACACTTTCACAATTGTGGACGTCTATACAGACAGCATGGCTCAATATTCCTCCAGAGGACTTCCAGCGACTTGTGGACTCCATGACACGTCGAGTTGTTGCACTTCGCCGGGCAGAAGGAGGACCGACACGATATTAACAGTCATCCCATGACTTTTGTCACTTCAGTGTATATATATATATATATATATATATATATATATATATAGTAGGAATTGAAGGAATTGAAAAGTCGAAGAATTTTTGGAATTTTTGTAGTTTTTTTATCATTAAAATATTTAATTAGTTTTTTTCGATATATACTTTAAATAAAGAAAAAGCATCAATATCTATCACTATATGCAATTAACGTTTTAAAGATGGTTTCCAGCTAGGAGCATATATCGAAGGATCCTATTTTTCAATTAACGAGTAAAAATGAAGTTATACAAAGATATTAGAATTCGGAGCATAGATTCAAATCTATAATTATGTCGAAGTGTTCTATAAACTTTTAATTTAATTAATACGATAACACTTTTTCAAAACTGAAAACGTCATATAATTAGAAAGCAGAGAAAATGTTCTCAACCATAACTTACATTCACATTCGAACGATCTGGACAATTAGATGTCCCCATTTTCGATATTTCTTGACTTCATTATTAAAGACGTCATTTAATTGGTTCAGTTGGAGAATAAATGTGAGCTATATTCGAGACACATAACAGTCAACATTTTAAGAAGATGCTTCCTTAAACTGGAACACTGAGTTTTTGTAAATAGGTCCTTCTCTTTATTTAATCATGATTAAGGGGAAAAAATATAAGAAAAATTAGTAAAATTTACACCAGCACACTAAGCCAGAATCCAAGTATGACATTTTATGCACTAATTATCTCTTTTTTCTTCCTTTTTTCTAATTATCTTATCAAAAGTAAATTCTAGATTTAGATTTGTGAGGAAGGTGAAGCCTCAGGTCTCTTTCTCGTCATCTGACCAGGGTTCCAGACCACGAGTTTTGTGCCAAAATATCTTTAGTTCCGCCTTCAAAACAGCAAGTTAATATAATTTTTTTGAATTTCTAATTGACCTGCTAATTGGAATTTTGAGGAATTTCTATGTTTCAAATTCTATATAGTTAGAAAAATATATTTTTGGAATTATGCTTGTCTCTCAGTGGATCTGACAATAAAATAAATCAAAACAGCAAAGAGTTGAACTTGTGAAATTTGGTATATAGTCTTTTTATTAAATTAACAGATTTCTATTAGTTTGGATACTCATAATACAAACGCAAGTTTGTTCACTTGATTATGAAGAGCAAAGGCCGAAAATAAAGCACTTTCCCAAGATTTGTAATTTTCGAAAAAGTTTATATTTGGGTATAGATTGAATCTATTTCAGACAGTGTTTTCCATTTTAAATTTAGATGACATATTTTTCTTATTTATATGTTTGTTCCAGCATCATTAGAATAATATCATGTGAAAATTTGTTATTGTTTTCGTTAGGTAGTTTTGAATGATTGAAGGTCGAAATCGCGTAGGCAACGAACAAAGCATAAATGGCAATATTCCTCAACGTATTTTAATCGCACATATTATTTATCTGCTTTTATCAGTATTGCATTATTAATATGTATCCTTCTTTGACAGCAGACGCGTTTTTAAAAGGTTTCCCTGCTTTTACCAGTATTGCCTTTTCAAACCAGTTTAAACTGGTTAAAGACTTAAATTAATCAAGACAAATAATGACTTTAAAAATAATAATGCTCTCACATGATAACTTGAAATCTAAGATCGTAGATTTCATTTTCCCTTTCTTTTATTTTTTTAAAATTTTGTTTCTAAAACAGTTTGTAAATATTAGTTTTAAAGTTACTTTAATACACGCGAAAAGTTCCATAAGTAAACCATAAATTTTTATTTTGTATGACTTCGCATGTTGCACGATATCATTGCTAGAAAGTATGAAAATTGGGTTTATTGGTAACATTTAAATTTTATTTCATTTTTTCCTAAAGTCACCTTATTGATTGCAAATCGATAATTCACTAGTATTTTATAAGTAATGCTTAGTTATAAATTAATCTTCAGAAATTTTTTTCAAAATAGTATATAAGAGTATATATTAAAGAATATATAAGATAAAATAGTATATATTGATCAAAAACAAAAATTAAAAACGTTTGACTCATTGTTTAAAATTATCGTAGAATAGGCGCATTAAGTGAAGCGTTAGTTCACTAAAAATATTTTTTCGAGAGTTCAATTAACTCTCTTTTATGTAATATGTTATTATTAATTTCATCAATGATATTTTTGCAAGAATAAATTGTGATAGAAATTTAAGCCATGTTAGATTTATTTTTTCACTGTTTCTATTTATTAGGTATATAAATCTTCCTATTGGGCTTGATCTCGTGGTTATTCCGTTCAAATATAACTATTCCGGAAAATAAACTTTTAACAAGCTTTGGCAATTCCACTTTCTTATTCTTTAAGTAAGTTGGGAGAAAAATGTAAAAAAAATCTTCTTTACATTCTGACATTAAAATAATAATTTTCTTTCGACAATGCAAAATGAAAAAAATAGAAATTATCAAAATTAGGAAAAATATGAGTGGTAATTTAAGCTTCCATCATTAAAAAGACACTTTTTTAAATTTTTAAACAATATAAAAATTTTTATGTATTTTTTGGTAGTAAAGGTGGAAAAACGTCGGGGTGTCATCCAGTTTTCGATTAATTAAAATTAATTGAATTTAATTCAATTCAATTCAAATTCATTTAATTAATTCTTAAGAAATCTCCTCAAGGCGCATATTCTCATTTTCAAATGTATTTGTGAATTCGACAATTTAGGTCTATTAGTCTATAATATAGAACGAGCAAGCGAGCGTGCACACAAACACACAAATATTTTCTGATTTCAGGAACTATCCAAAGCTGAGGATGGATAAATGGTGTTACAAAACGCATGAGTAATTAAATAATATTTGTTATTTTAACTTTTATGAAAATGCCGAATACAAACTTCAACTACGTCATTTAAAATTTCTAATCTCAATGTAATTTAAATTTCATAAGGATGAGGTCATATTTAGTCGTTGAAGTCATTGATGAATTCCTTGTTTTATTTTTGTTGCGCAAGCGAACCTTGAAGGTCGAGTGGACCCTGTCATTAACGAGAAATAACTGCAATCTTAATCAAAAGAAAGAATTCCTTTGAGAGTTCTGCTGTCTTTTGTGCTGGATGAGGAAATTCCGATTTCAGTGACACTCAGCTTCCACGAGACACGGGGAATGGAATTCCATTTTCTGCGACTGTGGTTGGTGACACTAGAGACTGAGAATCCATCTCTCTTTTTGATAAAAGCAAATGAAGTAATATTTATTTTGACGGGCTGACGGGAAATCCTCTGTTTTTCTTTGCGTAAATCACGAGAGAACATCTTGGCCATGAAAAATGTTGCCCACTTAATGGGAATGTAAATATTTTGCTGATATTGTTTGAATGATGAGGTCACAAAATTCGATCCAGCCACAAAATTCCTTGGGTGCAGTAATATCATCATTATCGTTTATTCATTTTTTGAAAAGAAAAATCTGCCTCTCCTTAAATGGTATTTCATGCAAGGATAGAGAAATCCCATGTTCTATTCGTAGGTTGGGATAAGAAATTTTTTAAAGGCTAATTATTTTGTAACTATTTTTTATATTAATAAAACATTTTTTTAAAAAGAAAATAGCGTGGGGATATAATATAATTAAATTTTGCTTCAGTTTTTCAATGCAAAACAACAAAAAATAGAAATGGTTTTCTGAGGATTCGATAAATGTTGAATGTTGGATAAACGAGGGGAACAAATGTTGAAAGTAACCAGAACCATCAAACTCAAAACTCTCTGGTTAGTGTGATTTGAAAGTTTTAAGCTGAAGGCGATGGCTCTGGTTTCTTCATTTGACAATTCTGTATTATGAAGACCATCAAAAATGCTTTCAAATCGTTACAAAATGGAATATAAATATAACTTATAATAAACATTATATTTAAGTTTAATTCAGATAATCTTGGAGATTCAACTAAAAAGGATGCCGGATTCAGAATACGTTTTCAATTCGTGAAAAAGTATTCCGCCGAATAAGCCGAAATTCTAAAATGTCTTAGCTAATCCAGAACAACTGGACACCAAGGATTCTTTATAAATGATTCGTTTAATATGAAAACATTCTATATTGCAGTTTCTGAAAGAAAAAACTATCACAAAATTAGAGGGAAACATCTTGTTCTCTTGGTAAATAAAAGTAATTACAAATATATATAAATTTCTTGTAGTATGTGTTCTTTCTGTGAGTTTTCTTAACTCAAGGGAAGTTCTTCAAATTTTTGACCGTTACTTTGAAATTCTAGACACTTTCTCTAACATTTTCTTAATATAGAACACAATTTCTGCTTCGTATTAAAATTAAATACAAAACATTATTTTTTGACATAATAGAGATAATTTTTTAGAAACAAAAGATATATATAAATAAAAACAAAATGAAATCTACGATCGCAAATTTCAAGTTATCATGTGACAACATTATTATTCTTAGTCATTTTTAGTCTTAATTAATTTAAGTCCTTAAGTAGTTTAAACCAATTATAAAAAGCAAAAGCAGGTGAATTTTCTTAAAACGCATCTGCTTTCAAAGAAGCATACATAATAATAACAATGCAAAACTGGTAAAAGCAGATAAAAATATATATAGGATTAAAAGATGCTGATGAATGCTTCCATTTATGCTTTATGCATTGTCTGCGAGATTTCGAGCTTCAATTATTCGTTGCCTTCAATTATAGAAAAATTTATGATCATAAAAAACCTTGCTTTGCATATACAGAAAAAAATGCTTTTCTGAAAAGAAATCCTTAAGACTATAAGCGTTGATCGCACTCAAACCAAGCAATTCATAAAGAATTCGTATTTCGTATTTTTATGAAGGATTCAAGAAGGAAAGCTGAGATAATCTTTTTACTTGCAATTGAAAGCTTTCTTGTCAACCATGAATGAAAACGATATGAATTTTAAATAATCACCAACTTAATAACTTTAGAAACCTCAATTGTAAAGCCCAGAAAATAACTTCACAAACCACAGTTGTAAAGGCCAAAAAATAATGGTGCTGTTATGTGGCTTGCCACTTAGACTGTTTCTCTGAAAACCTTGGGTAAATAAAAAATAACATGAACAATTTTTATGGTCATAAAGAGTATGATGGGATGATACTCGAGAAGATAGAATACTCAAAGGGAGACAAATTATTTATGGAATCAGCAATGAACTTACTCAAACTTGAAACGAAATTTACTATTACAAGAATCAAATAAAGAAAGTTTTCAGATTGGAACAATACAACTATTCCATTTATTTTATCTTCTTTATTTCTGACTAGCCGCCTTTGGCGACCAGTCGTTTCGCCAATATTAATTCCGACTAATAGGTTCAATCATTTTTTTATATACATAACTTGATCTCATAATAAGTTTTTCTGCAAAATATTTTTAAGCTTCAAATTTCGATAGTCACATAATTAACTTATACTATTATGTATGTCTTAAGCAGTCCTATCTTTGAACTCCGCATCTCTCTCTGATTTTCTATCAGTGCAGGTAAAATTCACTTTTAAATTAAATTAAAAATGATGAAACTTCAATTAATATAAAGACCTCTTTACTCAATCTAAGCATGTCTTTAAATAAAACTAAGAACTGAAAGCAGAGTAGTCCGACATTGAAGTTTTATGTTCAATACAGAAATTGAAACATTATAAATTTTTTTTATAATTTATAAGATCTCTAGGAATTATTCAGCAAAAATTTCACAGGTTAATTGAAACCTTCAGTTTTTAATTTTATTTTTAGATGTATATAAATGCTCTCAATAATGTTTTTTTAGGTTTATATATATATTTCAAAAAATTTTGGTTTAAATTCCTTTGGTCTGATAGATTTAAATTTGTAAAATATTCTTAATATTTCAACTTCTAAATAAATAAATAAGCATTTCTATCTTCTTCAAATTTGGATGATTTATTCAGTTCTGAATATTGCAAGTTTAGAACAATCATAATTATCATAATCTAGACCAATTATTCAAGAGTAACTCTGATTGGCTTCTTTGATATCTTGATAAAGTGATCTAGCATCGCCAGTTTATATCGAATAGTTATGTTAAAATTTTCATAGATCGATCAGCTTCGATGATTGATTTAGTTGATTGGAATGCCACTTTTTTATTTAAGGACTTATTGTCTCAAGAATATTTTATTAAATATGATTCACAGAGCAGATGATTTATGCAAAAATTTAATTCATCAACATTTTTTCCCTAAATCTATAATTTTATATTTCACTTGGACCAATTGCTAAGAGATTTATGTCTCTCCCCAAAAAATTAAGAAATTAGATGTTGTGCTCCGATTACAGAAGATGCCTTGTATATGTTAAGCCATATTTGCCTTAAATAAAATTATTTAATTGGATTAGTAATATATGTATAGTAAAATATCAGAAAGAACTTTTCCATCCATTTATTTTCCAAAAATATCATGTTTCATATTTGTCTCATTTTATACAGACACGTGCCGAAAATGACATTTTTATATGTTTAATTTGGAATGGTTGTTGATTTATTTTTTCTCGTAAAAGAACATGATATTGTTTTGGTAGAAAGTTTTGATGTCTCCGAAATATACGGGTAAAAATAGTTTTATATGCTTTTACAAATTTTGCATTGTTAATTATTACGTATGCTTGTTTGAAAGAAGATGCGTTTTCAAATAGTTGACCTACTTTTACCAGTATAGCTTTGATATTACGTTACTTCGTTGAAAGAAGATGCGTTTTTATTTCGCATGATTCATTTAAATGCGGAGATAAATTACAATCACGTAGGCGAATTCTTTGATTTGCACAAAATATCTTCTTCACATAAGTAAAAGTAACAATTCAAAACATGTTTTATTGTTTTAAAAATTAAAAAAAAGAATGCAAAAATATTTTACTTCTACTGATTATCAATTGCTTTTTTTTCGTCGTTTCTTTGAAATGACGTCATTTTCAAAGTTCGTTTAAGATTTCTTGCTTTTAAATAAATAATCTCGCTCTCAGAAGAATATCGTTTGGTGCTTTTCTAAAAATTCTTTTTCAGTTTTAACTGTCGCACTTTTGTAATATATTTTTACGTTGTATTTTTATTTACTTTAATTCTTTAATGGAATTATTAATTTTGATATAGCAAACGATCAAGAAAAATTTTCTGTTGCATTTACGGTTTAAAAAATATCACATTTCCTATTTGTTTCATTTCATATAATCACGGGACGAAAATTGTATTTTTCTGTTTTATTTTTGGTAGTAATTAACTTTTTTTAAAATCAGAACTTATGAAAATGTTATGGCAACATTTTATTAAAAGTTGATTTTTTTTTTGAGATTCTAGAGAAGATAAAATTTTATTTTTATTTATTTATTTTGTGAAATAAATTGTTGAAAAAAAAACGATTAAATTAAATGTTTAAAAATTCATTAAAAATAGAGCTTAAATTCGTCGTTCAAAACATTAGTATCATTGAAAAGCTAATTTTTTTATCCTTAACGTAATGCAAAAAACAATTTTGTGCTGTAATATTTTCAGAAGTTATAGCAAAAAAACGTTAACATTTAGCTTATTTTTTAATTAATTAAAATTTTAATAAAAAATTCAGAAAAAGGGCTCCGAGGTGCATATTCCCGGCACCCAATGTATACATATACCAAATTTGGTAGCAGTAGGTCGAACGGTCTGGCCTGTACAGCGCCAACACACACACACACACACACACACACATCGTACTTTATTATAAGTAAAGATAAAGATAAAGATAAAGATTAAGATATTGTAGATTTAACTGCGTGTTATTGTATATATTTATTATATATAATATTTATTATGGGAGAAATTTTTTTATTCTACATCTGCCACTTAAGCCTATTTTAATGCGTTAATATAAAAATACTACTCTCATGTAATGCAAACAAATGCTGATGGACTGAAATTGTCCCCGCTTTCAACACATAAAATCAATTAAAAAAACACAGTGATGAAATATTGCTATTATTTGATGAAATTTAGTAATTTTGCAACCAATAGATGCAAGAGTAAAGGTGAGTTTCCATTCAACCAGTTATAAGATTTCAGTGATGATGATGATGATCTGTGTCCGCTTTACAATGGAAAGATGGGGTGCAGTAGCTTCTGAGGGTTATAAGATTTCAGTAAGTCAAGCATTTGCAGATGAAAGATTGCGCATGCGCTGAAAGAGGAACAATGCCAAGTTCTTGTCCTGATGGAATAAATAATTGCTACTGTATATTCTTTGCGCATGCGTGGTCTTACTAGATGGATTGTAGCTGATTGAATGTAAAGACTGCTTTAAACGGAAATGGGAATATCCATTGCTAATTAACTTAAAAAGCAATAATTAAGGTTACTGCAATTTATCAATGCATTTTTTTTCTGAAATTTTTGCGAAAAATATAAAAAAAGATTAAAATGAAATCTGCTATGCATATTTCAATGTATCATGACACTATGCATATTTCAATGCATCATGTCTGAACATCATTTCTTGAACGATCAAGCACCACGTACCTCATGCAAGGTAAATAATATTTTTATTCATTTTAATTCTTTCATTGAATGAGTCACTTTAATATTGAAAACGATCCAAAAATACTTTTTCTCGTATTTATTGTTTAAAAAAATGTCACAGTTCGTATTTGTTTCATTTCATTTAATCACACGCTCAAAATGACATTTTTCTAGGTTTTATTTGCTGTCGTCATTAATTAATTTTTTAAAAACAATCTGAGCTTCTGTAAAGGTGATGGCAACGCGTTATTAAAAACTGATTTTTTGAGATGCTCGTGCAGATAATAATTTTTTTTATTTTTGACCTACGGATTAAAATGCTTATTTTTCGTCAACGGATTTTTGTTGACGCCAGAAAACCTCATTCCCAAAACAATATGTTTTGGCATGATAAAATATGTAAATATGTGATACATTATTTATGAAAAACGTTTCAAAATGGATTTTATTACTCGTTCACTCAATTAGGAGAACAAATTCTTTTTTTTCTTCAAAATGTGCATCTTTTTTGTCCACTTCAAATTGCATAGTAATAGCCAATTAAAAAACAATTACGTTAAAAAAATTTCAAAAATTATTACACGTTTAAGAAGACAAGTTTCATCCTGTTTTATTCCAATCTTTCTTTTGATTATTTTATCATGTGATTTTTTACTATAGTAAAATGATTGTTATCAAGAAGATAAATTTTAAAAAAAATGTAACATAAAGAAAGAAACAAAGTTACAAAAATTAACAAAACATTTATTAAAAATTAAGAACAAAACATACATTAAAAACAAAAGTTAGATGCTCAAACATTTAACAAAACAGTAGAACTCTAAAAAATAAAAACTGTGTTGGCTAAATGTCTCTCATTTCTTCTAACTACACAAATTGTTCTTTTTCTCGATATTGTTCAATCACATTCATTTTCAAATACTATTTACAGCAATAAAGAGTTGCAGCTCTAAAGTAAATAATGAACACAATAAAATCGCTTATCTTATAGCTTCCTGCAAAGCAGCTTTTCAAAGTACGAATCCTTTCTTTAAAGTCTTAATATGTTTTTTTAATGCTCTTCTGTATTTATTTCAGTCTTGTAGGAAGCGATGAATTTTTCAAACGATTCGTTTTATTGAAATTGATAAGAATCATAATAACTTAATATATGGTTTAAAAAATGTTTCATTTATTTTTTCGTTTCATATTTTTGATTTAAAAAAAATTAAAACATATATATTTAAAATTAATAAATAAAACTTTATATTTATTAAAATCACATAATTTTCAGCATGGAATTAAATATTTCATTTCACCCATCAGTCCTTTGAACAAGAATCATTAATACTGTGAAACATGCTTCTTAAAAATAATATTTCAATTGTAAACCTCAGAAGATTTTCTAAAAATTCAAATGTAAGAAGTGAGTTTTGCTCAAAAATTACATTTTAATAATTTCTTCTTGTCAATTCTGTTGTAATTTTCGTCAAAAAATATTATTCTTACAATACTGATCACTTCTTCTCTTTTGGGCATAAAAATATTGTATTGGTTATATCGAATTTATAGAATTCATAATAGACTCATCTATGAACATTTTAGGATGATTTTTGTATTCAATGAACACATTCAAGGATTTCGTAACCTACTTTCGAAGCATTCATATTGATTCCTCATCGTAAGAGTTTGATGACAACCGGTGATTTTATGTCAGTAACAATGACTTCAGCTCAATATATCACTAATAGTGTCGCCAAAGCGACTGCAACCTGCGTCCACCACTTCCATTGCGTCAGAGTGGACGCTTCGCCAGGTAAACCATCGCCGCCGTTACAATGGTCTTTGTTGCGGCCAATGCAAGCGGCATAGGCCATGGCATGAGCGATGTAATGCTGGTCGTAGACTCCCGTGAACAAGTGGGACATTGGTCCCACAGCGTATACTCCCACGTCCTCGCCACCATGCGTCGCAGTAGACCGTGGCACAGTTGCTTGTTGCAGGTAGTCCTTGTGGGCTGTAAAAGAAAGAATTTACTGAGAAAAGTTGCTCAGATATAAATGTTACGATGTGTTAAGAAACGAATGAAAGAATGTACCACTGCAGACACTCGCTAACAGTTACAGAATTTCTTTTAAAACAATTTTGTCAGCTTTTTCAGTATGAATTAAATTACCTTTAAGTTCTTACACTCTATTTTTAAGTAACATCACGTGCAGACATATTTAACAAGTAAACTACAAAAACAGTAAATTTGTCATAACAACAAATTAGTAAGAAACGGGTGGTTTGGACTATGTACAGCCGATCACCTTGTCGCCACTCAATTGCGCAGTATTGATCAGTTGATGCCTTAATCGCCATCCAGACCAGAGGGAGATTACGGCAATCACCACACATAAATCATCAGACATGAGCAGATAGACTCTTTCCTTTCTGTTCTTCTTCCCTTTTCTAAAGAGACACTCTACGCAGAAAAAATAATGCCAGGGTCCTCAAATTTCTCTATCAAAAAGGAAATAAGTAGGAAAAATAGTTAGAAACGTCGCCATTAAAAGAAAATCGGCCCTGTTATAAGCTATTTAGTGGAAAATCCGCATAAAATTTTGGCTTGAATTCAAAACTCAAATTCAGGAACAAATATAGCGCCAAGTTATTCCGATTGTTAAGGTGTGATGAAATGGAAAAAAAATCAAGGATCAGCTTATCTTATTTCAGTTTCATGTCTTCACTTATAAAGAAACTTCATTTTTTAACACTTAAACGTCAAATAATTCAAATGTTGAGATTGTGACATATCTTCTAGTTGTATATATCCTACAGCTTGGAAGGCCCATTTTTGGAATTATGTTTGTATGCCCGCTTGTAAGAAAATAACTCAAAACGCTTTGAGCTAGATGGATAAAATTAGGCATAATTATTTCAGATCAGAATTTTTTATTTATATCTATAATGGAAAAAAATGATTTCATAGAAAGTCTGTCTGTCCAGTTGCTTGTATAAGGTAAAAATAACTACAAAACAAAAACAACATAGACAATTAAATGGATAAAATTCTGTACAAAAATTAACATGTATATTGTAAACACCTATAAAATTTTGAACTAAATGCAATAAGGGATTGATCGCCTGTCAGCCTTTGTTTATATGTTTTCAGAAACATGTAAACAAGACATATAAATTAGCAGCGATTTAAATAAATCAAATTTGGCATATAATTTAGTGACTGCTATTGCAGTTTTGCGTCAAATTTTTTTGTTTCAATCGGTTGAGAAAATTACTCTAAAAACAGATTCGATTTTTGTATACTACTAATTGCAGGGATGGAATTTCTCGCCAAAAATCTCACCAAGGATTACAGGATAGAGTCAATAAAAAGGCTTAATTCACGGCAAGGTTAATATTTTGTAAATATTACAACACTTCTGCGTTTTACTTCAACTGCGTAACACTTCTATTAGAGCATATGCAAAGAATGTTTTCGGGAAACCGCCAGTTCGACCCTGCAATCGAGTTGCCTCCTTGAGAGATGGCAGTAGGGGCAATTAATGTGAGGAACTTGGTGTCTCTTTCTTTCCCTTCTCACAATTTCACATTTCCTTAGTATAAAAATAAAAAAAAAATATTTTTTCCTGGTGCCCCCAAAACTGGTATAATCTAAATCCAGTTACTTTTTACTAGATACATTATGGAGCAAAATCTAAAAGAAGAAAAAAACATCTATTACGGTAAACAGCTCTCTCTTTCCATCAAATTTTATCAAATATTTGAAAAACTCTTTTTGGGTGAACATTTACCGTACTAGAAGTATCACCAAATTATCATCAGCTGTCATCATCATATCACTGATATATCAATGACCATCATTGCCGGCTTTCTGACACGGAGGTAGTGCGTCTGCCTAGTGTTATGGAAGTCCTGGGTTCGAGTATCGGTTCGGGCATGGTTGAGCTCTCTTTGAGGTGTGTGTGCCCCTATAAAAAGGGGCTGTGAAAGAGAATGTGATAAGTGTGTAACTAAAGTCGCATTCGTGGCCACAGTTGGCGCTACTTGAGGGGCTTACCTTCCGCTTAAAATCTGCTGATGTATTAGCTGGGTTTGTCCATGGCAAGGGTCATAAGTTAAAAAAAACATCATCTTCAGATCATTATTTGCTAAATTTAGTAGCTCTAGAACCATCTATATGTTCGGTACAATGATTTGTATGAATTTTAATCGTGCTTATAGCATGGTGCAATCTAGAAATAGAATACTAGCCTATAAATAAAATAGTTTTTTTTAACTTCAATGCTCTTTCAAACTAGAGGAATACTCCTTCAAACTAGAGGTTTCCCATATTCTCTAATAAAAGTGTTATCCTTCCTCCCCCCTTCCCCTCGGAAATATTTTGGGTCTCAGGTCAGGCCACGAATCTTTTGAATGGTATTTGATAAACAATAGTTACAAAATAAAGAAGGCAGATTTTGTACGAATCTAGCATATTTGCTGAATCTGGCTTGCAATTTATCACGATTTCTTTTTAAAAAATAATCACTGTCGTGGGGTTCATACATTCATTATACTCTATTCCAAACTTCACTTCATTCTTTTAAACATTAATTTGAACTTCAGAGAACCAGACATTGGGTTGTCGGCCATTATGAAAGAACCTTCCAAGCATCTTCAACTGCAAAGATTGAAAAAATATGGTTACGTTTTTAGCGTAGCGGGTTCGGATTGAATGGACTTTACTTGAGGACAGCGCAAGCAAATTTATTTACAGCTATTTACAAATATTTACAGGATGACTTGATAAAGTAAAACTTCAGATAAATGCATTCTAGCAGTCAACAGTCCATTACAGCGTAAATACAAGCCTTACGCGCAATAAAAACAGACTGCAAAACAGATATCGCATAGTACAGCAACAGTAAATCGCAGCGAGCTCAATAATACAACGCTAACATCAAACGTAAACATAGCTCACTAATAACAAACGAGAAAAGTAATCCGCTAGTCCAGCGAGACGCTTCTCTTAAGAGAGGGGAAAAAACTAACTAACCCACTGCTACGGCAATCCGTCCCTTATATAGCCGAGCCAGCGCGCGCCCAAACCCACGGAGAAGCAACGCGGCGCTTCACGTAAGATCCAGCGGCTACCAAACAATTCCTTTGTCCAAACCAACCCGACTGGCAGGAAACCCTCTTCAAACATCGCCAACTTCGGCGTGCTTCTACGGCGCCTGCCCGCTTGTAACAATATCATTAAAAACAAAATCCATTTTACATGTCTCTAATCTCACCTGTGTTCACACCGGTGATATTTTCTCTGCCGGTTGCTGAAATCCTGTAGCCAGGACCTGAGGAGTACATGAGGGTGGTATACGGCATCTTGTCCACGTTCGAAATCTCAGCAATGCCTGTATAAATGACAGGAAAAAAACGTAACTATTTGGTTGATGCAAATAAATTTTTGGGGAATGAAAAAAAAAAGTATTCAATTTTCAACACAATCACTTTTAAAGTTTTCATTATTAATATGAAATTTACAGAACGTTTAAACTAAAGCTGCGAAAGCTCATATCAATTAAGGTACGTTGCATAGTGCATACACTGATACTTGCTAATTGGCCTTCATTCAAATCCGCAGCAATTTGAAGACGTGCTATACGTCTATTTCGTGCAACGATGTTTTTTCAGTAGTCGATTATCCCGTTCTGTGTAGGTCTTTTTACGGTCTAACCACTGTCGGAGATTTGAAATTTTAACGAAAATCTGATATCCGCGGTAAAACTTTGAAATGGCCATAAACGAAAATCCAAAATTTATTGATACATCATAAATACCGTGCCTTCTCATTTGCGCATGCGACTAATCCCCGATGAAAATCACTTAAATTTTAATAACATGCCACTGTAACAGCAAGAATCGATGTAATAATCTCCGTAGACTCCTGTTGTCGTATAGTCGACCCCATAGCACTACGTCTTTTGGTTGAACACCTCCATGTTTGGCCTAAGAGCTGCTATATCAGTTGTCTGGCTCTTCAGTGTGTGCGTGTGTGTATGTGTGTGCGTGTGTGTGTGTGTGCGTGTCTGTGTGTGTGTGGAGGAAACGGGGTGTCTTTGTGGTGTGTGTGTGGTAAACATTTTATATGTATATATATAAATGTTTTAAGCCAGATAGGAGGTTACGACTAATATGAAATATTATAAAAGGACAAAATAAAACTTTAAAAATTTAATAGGCTCTCTGGCAGTATTAGTGAAATTTTTGTAAATTGATTTTATGGTTTCAAGACGATTTAAGAATACTGAATTTGATGTTTATGTTATAGTTTTGAATCCTGCATCAAGTCTCTTCAGAGATTGTAAGCTGAAAACTCTAACCGAGAACCGTAATTGCTCGGTTATAGATGTTATAAATCTAAAATTCTCGTAATTATGGTTTATCATCGATATTTATAAATAAGAAAAATTAAATAATATAAATTTAGAATCCATAATAATATCTAGTTAACTATCCATTTCCTCCCTTCAATGATTATTCATCGATCTTAACATTATGTTAGTACTTTCGTAAAATTCATTACATCACATAAAAATCCATTCAATTACGTAAAATTTATTACACCATAGAAAAATCCATTCAATTTCGTAAAATTCATTACACCATAGAAAAATCTCTTTGATTTCGTAAAATTCATTACATAGAGAAATCTCTTTAATTTCGTAAAATGCATTACAAACACAGAAAAATCCGCTCAATTTCGTAAAATTCATTACAACCACAGAAAAATCCATGTAATTTCGTTATTCTTTTCATTCCATGACAACCTACTTCTTCATCATTAAATAACAAAATTTATATATCCGCTCACCGAAGATATCCTCTCCAACATTGGCATATCCTGCGAAGTTCATTCCCTGCGAGTGGTCAGAAGTGACGATAACCAGTGTCTCTTCCCTGTTGGTGAGGTCTAATGCGGTACGAACCGCGTTCTCCAGGTCGAGGGCCTCCGAGACCGCTCTAACTGCCCTTCCGCTGTGGTGTCGCTTGTCGATGAGCCCTCCCTCCACCAGCAGGAAGAAGCCCCGGGGGTTGCGGGACAAGATACGGATCGCCTTCTCTGTCATCTGGGCCAGAGTCGGTTCGTCGAAATCGGATTTCATGTTGCCCCGATCCGTCACGTCATACAAATGTGCCGGCTCGAACAAGCCTGAAAGGCATAACAAATAAATAAAGGTTACGTATGAACATCTTACCCCTAATTTTAAGACATTGGCAAGACATGCAAACATTTTGTCTATGAGCTTAAGACATTGGCAAGACATGCAAACATCTTGTCCATGAGCTTAAAACATTGGCAAGATAGGCAAGCAGCTTGTCCTTAAGATATTAGCAAGATGTACAAACATCTTGTCTATGAGCTTAAGACATTGGCAAGACATGCAAACATCTTGTCCATGAGCTTAAGACATTGGCAAGATAGGCGAGCAGCTTGGCCTTAAAATTAAAACATTGGCAAAATAGGCAAGCAGCTTGTCCTTAAGTTTAAGACATTAGAAAGATATACAAACATCTTGTCCCTAAGCTTAAGCCATTTGCAAGACATGCAAACATCTTGTCCCTAAGCTTAAGCCTTTGGCAAGACATGCAAACATCTTGTCTATGAGCTTAAGACATTGGCAAGATATGAAAACATCTTGTTTATAAACTTAAGCCATTGACAAGATATACAAACATCTTGTATATATGCTTAAGCCATTGACAAGATATGCAAACAGCTTGTCTATAAGCTTAAGACATTGACAAGATATACAAACATCTTGTCCTTAAGCTTAAGCCATTTAAAAAATATGCAAACATTTTGTACCTAAGCTTAAGACATTGCTAATATATGCAAACATCTTTCTTTGAGCTTAACACTATGACAAGATATACAATCATCTTGTTCTTAAGCTTAAGACATTACCAAACTACGCTGTTAGTGCCTAGCATAGTAATGTCTTAAGTTTAATTAATTTTTCTTCATATTTATTTTTAAAAATGTATTTATAATTAAAGCAACCAGAATGTACACGTACAAAGGAAAATTTAATTTTGTCGAAGTGTATGTGTGTATATGTGTAAATACGTAGTTACCAACCGAATTAAAATTATTATTGTAAAATACTTTTAAATGTTTTTTTTTAACTTACTAAATGCAGTAAAAATGTACGGAAATAAAACTATCAGTGATAAAGCTATTTTTTAAATTTAAATTTGCTTAAAAATTGATTCTTTGCCATAATATTCTCCAAACTGAAGGAGGAAAATTTTACGATTCTAATTAATTTTTAATAAATACGTACTTAAAATCCTGAAAATTCCATCCTTAGAAAATGCTTATTACTATAAATAATTATTTAGCAAATTCGTTAATTCCAGTTGCAACGATATATTATATTGAGAGTTTTAAAGGCTTTTTCTCATCAAACCTTGTAAAGTAATTTTAAATCTTTTTCTCAATTTTAGATATCATGGAATTTATATATTATGATTCTATGCACGTTATGATATCAAAAGATATTTTCAAATTTTTAATTAGAAATAAGGAAATTACTTTACTCAAGACGAGTCCTGCCTTAACCTGCAACTTTCTCAACTGACATTTAATAAAATAATTTCCTATAAACATTCATTGAAAAATAGAATAAATGAAACAATAAGACTCACCGAGAAGGTAGTCCGTCTTCCTTGGGTCTACTTTGTCGAAGTCCTTCTTGTTCCAAACATAGCGGTACCGATGCTTGCCTTCCTCCTTGTGCTTCTTCCAAGTTTCGATCAGCTGCCGGTCGTCCACCCTCTTGCCACGCTTCTCTGGGTACTCGGGGTCAAAAGTTGTATTGGGCATCAATGCCTCTCGACCACCGCCAAGTATGACCTAAGAACAAAAAAATGTGAATGAGACGATGAAAAGTCTATCTTTTGTTGGATCTTAAATTTTCGATCTAAGCCAAAACTGAATCTGAAGGTTTCTGGAATTTTACAACTTATTACTTCTGGATAGCAAGAAAACTAAAGGAATATGTGAGACAAATTAGCAAAATCCAAATTTGAAATTTTATAAATAAACCCAACTGTGGTAATGCTGATGTTCTAATAAAAAGTTATCGGGTGTACTCTAAAATGGTAGAATTTTTTTGAAAATCAATAAAAAATAATAAAAAGGAAAGAAACAAAGAAAACGTTGAAACACGGTAGAAATGTATAGTTTGCAGCTATACACTTGAGAAATAACTAAATTCTATCACACGAAATTGGAAATTACCTTAACATTGCCTTCGACAAGTGGTACTGTAAAAATTCTGCAAAAGTTGTAGTTAATATAAAGTACATGAGATCTGAAAATTTCCCCGCATATTATGTGACATTGTTGTTGAAATCGGAAGTTAATTGAAAGCCTCGTTAAACAAGTTTTGCAATATTTTCATACCTATTTTTATTTTTCATCTTGCGCAGTGATAGAGTAGGTAAAGGAAATTTAATGTACATTCTTAGCACCTATTCATAGTATAGAATGAAGTCCCCTGAAAGCATCTCTATGTTGAAACCACAAAAATTCGAGAAATAGTTAACAAACATTGGAGATATTTATACCATTTTGAAGAGCATTTATTGAGGAAGGGTTTAGTACAATAAAGTCATATCAACACAAAAAAGGAGCTTTATAATTGCGATTTTAACTTATCCATGCATGCGCGAAAACTTCAAACTGCGCATGTGCATATAACAAGAGCTGTGGTAGGCATATTCTGTGCAGTTCTTTGTTTACGTCTGCTTTTAAACAGCGATTCAAATCTCATTATGCCAGAAAGAACGAAATCCAATCTCGAAATGTTCGCCTGTGTTTCGTCTACGGGCATATCATATTTTTTACCTTTGTAACAGCATAAATATTTCTGAATGTGTACTATAAAACATTGTTTAGTAGATATTTTTGATAGTTTTTATATATGTTGTTACATTTGTTTGATGTTGTGTATTATGCCTCTGACTTATGGGGTGAAGGCTAGACTTAAGTTTGAAGCTCATTTTTCATTTTGGATGCTATGCAAGGAGCAACGCCGTGCGGGTACTGTTAATCTGAAATAAAGATTTTTATCAAATTATGAACTAAATCTATTAGACAAGTGGTCGTTTGTCAATATACATTTAAAGTAATAACTCATGAAGACAGTGACTTGAATTAATGAAATTCAATACGTTAACTTCCGAATACAGCTGTATTTCTGTGCCAAATTATGGCTTTAACCAATCATCAAAAAAATCATACAAAATGTATATACTCATGATAGATTTAGTAAAATTATGAGGGGAAAAGATAGTAAACATTTATTGTTGAGTGTGCTAAAAAGTTCTGAGAAGATCACTTCCGCTAGTTAGAATTGCATCTGTCAGTCAGTGAACTCGATACTTAAAAGTGTTTTGAGCTAAACGAATGATTTTTGATACATATACTTGACATTAAATCTGTAAATTTGCATCAAATTTTGAAAGAAAATTATTCAGAAGAAATCTACTTCCTGGCTTCATCTGTATAAATGAACACAATAACTACAAAACATCAAGAGACAAACAGACAATATTTGGTACACAGGCTCAGAATTTCAGCTGTATATTAATACTAAAGTTTCGATTAAAAATTAGACAAGAGGTGGATTATCAGCCGGTTTGTATTTTCGCTTGCATGTAGACATAATTTTTCAAAACTGCAACGATTCGAATTAAAAAAATTAACTAACTATCTAGTGACTTAATTACAGTTTTATGTCAAATTTTGGCTTCAATCCGATGAGAAAAAATGAGTTCAAATATTCAGTTTTCATGTAGTTACGTATTAAGTGGCCGACGTCCTGGCATTGGGGTAGTGCGTCCTCCACATGACCTGGGCAACTCTTTTTCGAGTCCCGGTTATTCTTCTTCGTTCTATCAGTAAGGAGTGTGAATGTAACACCCTGCAAAAAAGGGCTGTGCAAGCGAATGTCGTACTCTTGGTTCTAGTTGGTGCTACTACAAAACAAGAGACGCTGATTAGGCTTAAATCTCTGACTACCCTAGCGAGCTGGTTTATAGCAAGTGCCATAAGAAACAACAACAACAACAACAACGTATTAAGTGCATTCACGATTGATGACTAGTTAAAATAACAGTACATTAATCATGAAAGATTGCAAGCTGGTTTAAATACAAATGCTGGATTTACGTCAAAAATTTATATTTCGAAATTATTGTTCCTCAATGCATGCAAAGCGTTCATCGCCTAACGCAATGTCCATACTTTTATACAGAATAACAGTTATAGCCCTTTTGTTAGAGAGTATGCGAAAAATAGGGAAACCATACTTCCTGAAGTATAAAATACTAACATTAAGTATAAAAACGATTATATTTATAGGCTTCTATACTGTTTCCAAATTGTAGCATTCACAAAATTAAAAATCATGCAAAGTGCAGTACCAAGTAGACGTTGGACTGTCAAATTTGACAAGTATTTAGTTCGTATGTCTTCTCAGAAATGGGTTTTCAAAGAAATAAAATATTACGATTAAAATTGACCAAAGCTTTAATAAAGCAATAACTTCATGCTAGTATGGTATTAAAAAAACCTTTTTTAACCCTTTTAAATGTTTTTTTTTTAAAAAAATGGGCTGTTTTTGTTATTAGTGGCACTTGCTATGGTCAAGGCGTCAGCGAGTTTTAAATAAAGCGTCTCTTGTTTTGAAGGAGCGCCAACTAGGGACAAGAGTACAACTTAGCTACACACTCATCACAGTCGTTCGACCAGCCCCTTTTGACAGGGAGGTACATTTATACACCTTACAGATAGAACACAGAAGAACAACCGTGCCCGAACCGGGACGCCCAGCTCTCGGGAAGATATGCTACCTCTATGACAAACACCTGCTCAAAAATGCATTTTTTGTGCTACAACATTATTTCCGTTTATTTATTTTACTGTATCGATGTAAGTATTAACTTGCGTTTGATGATCAGTTAGAGAAGTTTGACGATTTCCAGCGAACATTAAGAAACAAACAAATCAAAGTTTTACTATCATATCGTTTAACGAGTTGTTGATTTGAAATTTCTTAAAAATTCACTGCTTGAAAGATCAAATAGTTGAATAATAGTTGAACGTTAATAGTTTTAGTTTTAATAGTTAATAGTTTTATGATGTACAAATGGTTTGCAGTGATTAGAAGGGAACAAATATCCATTTAAATTCTAAGAACCTATAAAATGTTTTAATAGCTCCGTAAAACAGAGCAAATTATGAATGATAGCAAAGTGTTCGAACATATTAAACTATTAAAATCTGCCATGAAAGAAAGCCTATCTACCTGCAAGTTCTTTCCCGGATAGTCTTCGACCATCTGGCGGGCGATGTCCTTGCAGAGGCTGCGATCTCGATCCGTCTTGAAGTTGGCGTCGGACTCGAACCAGCGGTCAGCGGAGTGGGAGTACAGGGGTGCGGGAGTGGCGTGGGTCACGCGCATGTTCGTCACCAAACCAACGGCCTTGCCTGCAAAGAAAAAATGAAATTATTAAGGCTGGATACGGGTAGTTTAGTTAAAATATCACTTGAAACAATTTGAGGGTTATTTTGGGGTGGCCATTCGGAATTGTGAGCAGAGAAAGAGAACGATTCTTATTCGAGACTCCCTTTTTCAAATTTCCGCACCACGACAGCTGGTTACATCTGACATTCAAAGCTAAATTTCTAGTTCAAGAACTCCATGCATGCAAACGATTTTAGTGAGATTATATTTCGAATTCTTATAACCAAACTTTGTTACAGGTCAAGGATATTAAAGATAAATTTATATTTTCAATTCATTTTAACTATTTGCGATTTTGGAGAACGGAAAAGTTCACAGCAGATAGTTTGTCAATTTTTAATTAGAATTTTAATTAGCTAATAATTAAATTGATTTATGGAGTATTTCAGTGATAACGTACCAGAATAATATCGCATAAAAGGGAATTTTACAGCGTTTCAAAATTTAAAAATGTGTTTTTAGTGATACAAGTTTAATAATGGCTTGAATTTTTCCAAAATTTTGGCAATTTTAAGATAATAATTATTTTGCCTGATTTCCAACAATAAATCACATTATTGCTCTGAAGTTCAAACAGTTTTCATTATCTCATCAACTATCTCATATATTCCAGCAACTAAAGATTCAATATCGTGGAATTTGGGAGATAGATGACCAGTCATTTAAATCTTTAATAGTGCTATGATGTCATGAGATTGATTTCCATTAAAAAATTCATTGAACGGAACACAAATAATATAATTAAAATATGATTTTAATAATAAGAATCATAATGTTTTATAAGATTTAAATAGCCAAGTAACCTGAATTGACAATTAGATTTAAAAATCTTTGAAAATTAAATGATGCAATCCGCAGTACTTAATCCAGAAAACAATATATATAAAAATAGATATTTACTCTTCTAATAGCCTAAAAAATAGATATTTACACTTTTTATTGATGAATCAAACTTTTTCGTGTTGCAGTTATTTCAGAAGTAGAAAACTGCCTCGTCTTTATTGGAAAGATCAATTTACACAATGAACAGAGTACATGAACAAAATTAATAAAACATTTTTAATATATGAAAAATTGAGTGTTACCTCTAATAATTTTTGAATTTCAGTAAATCTGAAACTATATATTTTTGTATTTTGTTGAAAATATCATTAATACATAATTTTTCACAAACTATTTTATTTTTAGCAATTATTAATGCCGATGAAGTAACTGGCGTCAAAGCGGCCAGTACTATAATAAAAACAAAAGAGAAAGGCTCATTTTCTGAGTTTTCTGTAAAACTGATAGATATATTTGGATTAAGATTATGAGCATGCTGTGACTTAGAAAAAAATTACGATACAGTTTTTCCGAGTTAAGCAACGGCGAAATGAAATTTAAGCATAATAATAATAAGGAAATAAACAAAAATTAAACAAAAACATCAAATTGGGTGGATTATTGGATGTTCGCTTAACATTCTTCAACTTTAAAAAGAACTTTTTTCAAATCATAAAAAGATCCTAACCTTAATTGCAAATATCTCTGTCAATTTTTACAAATAACCCCATTAAAATATTTCCAGTATTTTCATTATGGTAAATTTTCTAATTGGACATTTTAGCCCATCTCCATTACCTTTTGAGTTATTTTTGTGACTTCTTTTTTTAGCTTCTAAAGGATCTGTAGCCTGCTTGAATAAATTCAGCAGATACACTTTCAAAAGATATACATTGCTTGCCTGGCTATACGAGACTTCATTTCCAGCTTTAAAAGCTTAAAAGGACTTTATTGATCATGCTTTGTGTGCAATTTGTGATCCATAAAATTAACGAAAATTTTTAAAAAATTAAAAAAATCTTTAAATTTACTTTTATGAAAGGCAGTTATACCTGAAATCTGCAATATTATACGGTGATGTAAAACATTCAGTTAACTATTCCTAAATATACGATCTTGATTAATTTAAAAAGAAAGATTGATACATATTAAGTGAGTTCAATGCGAAACGTGAGCAATTCACATTTTTTGGCAGAAAGCTTCATAATCCAACAACGGCATAGCTAGGGTAGGTGGCGACAATGGTATAAAAGGACTTTTTTAAAACATTAATGGCTTGAAAGCCTAGAAAGGAGATTGTTTATTTCTCTTTCTCTTCATACCAGGCTATGAAAAGTGATGTGATCACAAGAACTTTTAGTCCTTTAAGGTTGGTGCAAAATATTTAAATCCCATATCCCCTCCCCGCTTTTGCTAAACCACTGGAACTGTATCGTAAACCGAGGACTAAAAATAATAAGTTCCAAAAATATTTGGAAAAAAATTGTAAAATATTTGGAGTGCCAAAAGCAAAAATGTTTGGAAAACGCCAAAAATGAGTTCGCGCCACTCCCAAGAATGTTCACACAAACGATTTTCTTGTTGTTGTTACTGATGGCACTAGCCATCGACAAACCCGCTGATGCATCAGCCGGTTCAGCCGGTTTAAGCCGTCTCTTGTTTTGAAGTAGCTCCAACTAGGGCCAAGAGTACGATTTTAGCCACACACTCCTCACATTGGCTTGCACAGCCCCTTTTTACGGGGGAGGGGGCACATTCATATTTCTCACTGATAGAACAGTTGAAAATCAAGTATTCCCGAACCGGAACTCGAACCCAGGACGCCCAGATCACGTGGAAGACACTCTACCTCTGTGTCAGGACATCGGCAAAAGCTGAACGATGATGCCGAGAACGATTTTCTTAGATTCTATTTTGAAGACTTCGAGTAAGACTAGGCAATTTTTTCATGTACCGTGATAAATGATATTGATCGTTAAATATTTCAATTTGGAAAAAATAGTTTTAATTTTCTTGGATTAACACTTTTAGTTTTCTTCTGTAAAATTTCATGGACATTTTTCAATAATTCTAAAAAGAATAGGAACAGTCACAAAGGAATAGCAATAGATCATTCATCTATGATGCTGTAGCTCATCGCGTTTTACTTTCATGTATACTTATAGCAGAAATCGAAAAAAAAAAAAAATCGAATTCGAAATTTTGACGCATCTTCATGTTTTAGACCTTCCTAAGCTCCAACGAAACATTTCTGATAAATGTCTATAACAAAGAAAATTCAAAAACGTTTTGAGCTAGATGGAGGAAATTTGGTATACAGTCTTATATACGATTTTGAGCCAGGAAGTCTGTTAGTAAGACTGCTCAAATTTAAATTAATACTATAGCTATTGAATGAAGAGAACTAGATGGATAAAATTCAATGGGAAGACGTACCATCTATAGTCTTTAAGCCAACCAAATTTTGAGTCAAATCCAACAAGAAGTTAATAGTCTGTCGATCTGTATTTTTAGAAACATACAAACAGGATAATTCAAATACGAAATTATTTTTTAAAATTACATTTGATTTGAAATTTTGAGCTTGCAAGTACAGTTTTGCATCAAATTTTTGTTTCTGATTGAAAATCAAATACACAAATTCGATTTCGATTACTATCAACTGGATGCCAAGTATTAATCGCCAAAACATTCACCAAGAATGACTGGACATATTCAGTAACAATGGTAAATTCATCCCAAAATTTGATATTTCGTAGCTATTCTATGCCAATTCTATGCAAAGGTAACATAGCATATAATATCAGTATAACATTTTTACTGTGAGAAAGTTTTGGAGACACTACTCCTGCTAATTAAATTCAGTCATCTTGAATTGTGTGTTTTTGGATTGTTATTAATCCTAATCATCCGTTTTTTAAATGTTATTAATAATAATCATGTGTGGTTTTTAAATTGTTATTAATCATAAAAATGCATGCATTTGAATTGTTATTAATC
>JAOUZG010022859.1:1293586-1321766 GCA_026289955.1 Argiope argentata
TTGTTATTAATCATAAAAATGCGTGCTTTTGAATTGTTATTAATCATGAAAATGCATGCTTTTGACTTGTTATTAATCATGAAAATGCATGCTTTTGAATTGTTATTTATCATAAAAATGCGTGCTTTTAAATTGTTATTAATCATGAAAATGCATGCTTTTGAATTGTTATTAATCAAAATCATGTGCTTTTTTTAATTGTTATTAATCAAAATCATGTGAATTTTTGAGTAATTATTAATCCCATGTGTGTTTTGTGAAGTGAACTGAACAAGCAGTATTCGTAAAAACAACTTATATTTGCTTGGCGGTTACTTAAAAAAAGGGTTAAATTAATTAATATGTAAATATAATACAATTAACTTTACAGTAAAAATATCTGAATCAAAAGTCATATTCACACAAGATGACTTTAAAATGCTGTATGAAATTTTTTATTAATGCTATTACAAATGTGTTAAAAAAATTAAAATAAATTAACTAAATATCTAATTAGTCTAATAAAATAAATGACTAAAAATTTTCAAGGATAAATAGTCAAAAAAATACTAATGATCTGAGAAAATAGAAATTTCCTTTAAATGCTTTCGTTTAGTCATTTTTCTGTTAGGGGAAATTGGGAAAAACCGATTGAACTTTATTTTTATAAGCAGGGAAAAAACACACTGCACTTTCACTGATAAATGAAGAGGAAAGATAATAAGGGGGAAAAAAGAGCAGAAAATTTTTTCATTGTTTTCAGACGAAGTATATATTTTTGAATGAAATTGTAGTCTCCTTTTTATTATGTGGATAAGATAATGTAAAAACAATCCTTTAAAACTAAGTGACGGTTTTAGCCTTTCTTTTTGAACAAAAAGAAGGAACATTTTCCTTCTAGACAACATAATTGCATGCATTTAGTTTCATTAACCAAGAGTGCATTCTGATGGCTATAGTTAACGTGTCAATTTTTTTATTCTCCATCGGTTTTATCTCGGTGATTACGGCGCTTTTTGACCGCCAGGTAGAAAAAAGACTAAACGATACAAAATGTCAAAAAAAAAAATAACCATGTTGTATTTCCTTTCCTGCGGTCATCAACATTTAGCATTGAATTGAAATGTATAATTTCCGTTTCTGATGTTTTTTATGGGTTTTGTGGTGATTGGTAATAGGCTTCAGAAGTTCATTAAAGTAAAGCATAAGATTTTGATTTGTTTTGCTTAAATGATGGCAGAAGAAAATGTTTTCTAATTCTATTCTATTGAAATCTTATGAAATTGCTTAGTTTGAAAGATGGCACAAAAATCGTATATCAAAATATGTATCAATTATAATGAAAAGGATGATCAAAAACATCAAAAACCTTTTCCTTTTTATGTTTCCTTTCTGGAAACATAAAATATTATTCAAATGCTATTCGTCATAGAAATTCAGTTCATAAAATCAGTTGGGGTCTCGGCTTCGGAACCGAAGTGCTTCTGATTCGAGACACGATTCTATTGAAGAATCGTTGTGTAAATGGATCTGATGCGCAGTCCATCGGCGCCAAAACGTCTTCTCGCTGGTGGGGAAGTTTGAGCAGTGATATGCCAGCTCAAGTGTCGCTATCATCATCTGAACGAGGTCCATCCATTGTTAGGACAGTGGTGGCCTGATAGTAAGGTCTCGGCTCGTAAGCCGTGGGGTTTCAAGATCGAAACCCCATTCCACCGAAGAACCGTCGTGTAAGGCGGTCTGTTGCCCATGAAATCAGTTAGGGCCAAACGTCCGCCCCCTGGTGTGGTGTGGTGTGGAGTGGAGGGTGGCAGATCAGGTGCCGTCCTCACCATCTGATCGTGGTTCAAAATACGAGGTATATCCCAAAAAAGCACTCATGTTGCTTTAAAACGGAACGTAATTGATACCCAAGGTTGCCCAATTGTCATAAGCGAAAAATGTTGCGTTTGTCATAATTTGTTTCCATTTTCTACTTAATAACTGCTGTCCCAATACAAATATCGTAATAAAAATTATTTTATTAAATTTGCTAAATTTGATTATTTATATTTCTCCTAATAAAATTGCTTTGAACCATTTCAGTTCAAAAAAATACTTTTTCTGAAAGGTTCCCACAATTTTGACAATAGTTTATTTCAGTTTGTCAAAATATTTGTAGTCAAAAAAATTACTTATTTAGAGGTTAAATTAAAGCCAGTAAGGAAGATCTGATTTTGAAAAATAGGGATGAGAGAAGAGGACAACGCGTTAGATTGAATCGAATTTTAAATATTCTAGGTCAAATTAGTTATCTGGAATATAATAATTTTTTTTAGTTGTAAATCGCTATAACATTTCAGACCAAAACCATGCAGCAATTAATTACTTGTCGACCTGTCAATCCTTATGTGTATGTGAATGAAAGAAATAAAAGTTTTTTTTTTAATTCGAACTCCTACTTGGAAACATAGTAAGAGGTTAGATATTTTATGACTGATTCATCTATTTTTGTATGATGTGTAAAATTGTACTATTCATTATAGTTGCGATAATGTGCGCATAAAATTGTATTTAAATTATTGCAGGTATGAAATTTGATTTAAAGTTCATTTTTTAAACTGAAAATCCTGTTTTAGTCTCCAAACATTACCCATTGAGTCGTTTCGTACCAAATTTGGTAATTTTTGGTAACGTTTGGTCAGTTCTACGAAGCGGTTTGAACGATACTTGTATCAGTCATGAAATATGATGCATTTCAAAGACAGCTTATTCAACCGGAGGGATTGATCTCTCTAAAACGTTCTTGCATAATCTTTAATAAAAGCGATTTAATATTTGAGACGTGGATCTGAAACTAATATTTGATTCTGAACTACAATTAAAAGAGGAAAATCAAATGCCAAATTTTATATTGTTTTTTCTAGCTACCGCTTGCCTCAGGAACAACAGGCCGACAGACGGTCCACTCCTTGTCAGTCTTCGTCCAAAATTTGATACCAATCTATAATTTAAATGCTAAATCTGTCTGCCAATTTTAGTGTATTTGGCTCTTGTGTTTAGTAGTTATTGTGTTCATTAGTACTCAGACAGCTAAGCAGGCAGATTACTTTTGAAGAATTTCTTTCAAAATTTGATACAAAACTACAAATGTGGTGTAAAGACAATGAAAAAAATTTCAACTGTCTGATTAAAAGCAGGTTTGATTTATCTTTGTCCCAGACGAAAAGACATTTACCCAAAATCTGTTTTTCGCATGCAAGGAGGTCTAAAATTTGGAGATTTGTCAAAATCTCTAATTCGAACATTCTGACGATAACAGTACTTTCTTTACCTTCCGTATACAAGAAAGTTTTAAAAAATACAAAACTGTGTTCTGAATTTGAATTACATATTTTAATTTTCCAGTATTTTCACGTCAATAAATAGATATTTTTGTTTAAAAAAACTAACGATGTTTGATTTTTTAAAATTTTAAACCTTGAAGAAATCTCTTTAGCAATTTTCAATATACAACGAATGCGCTATCTTGGCATGACCAATGTAAATAAATCAGAGAGATGTAAAAAAAAAACTGTAGAAACAATAACGAATATACATTATTTATGCTTCATTATTTCTTACCGCTTGCAAAAACAGGAAGGAATAAAGAAGCATAAATAATATTCCTTATTATTTATGAAATACTTTTTTGTTGGATACTTTTTCCTATTAGAATAGCTGCTAATGACCAAGCACATGAGACTGATAATTCAGTTATTATATTTACACGTGTCGGCAACGATTTGAATTTAATTATTGCTTTACCGGCGTCCTAGCTTAGGGGTAACACGTCTTCCCCTTGATCTGGGTGTGCCGGATTCGAGTCCTGGTTCCGGCATGGTTGTTCTTCTCTATTGTATCTGTCAGGTATGTAAAAAGGGGCTGTGCAAGCGAATGTGATGAGTGAGTAGCTAAGTAGTACTCTTGGCCCTAGTTGGCGGTACTACAACCAAGAAACACTAATTTCGGCTTAAAAAATCACTGATGCATCAGCGACGCTTGTCCACGGCAAGTGCCATTAGTAACAACAACACACAAATTATTGCTTTACTCTAAATGTCATGAGCAGGGGAATGTAAAATAATAAGTATCATTCTGTCAAATCTTTTGCGTAGTTTTGGCCGTCTTTAAAACAGATAAAAGCTGATACTCTTTTGATTCGGTTACAAGATTTATTCATCGTCATTATTATTGTTTAAAGATGGCATCAATATGCTTACACTGTAACTATCTTATGTCTGTTCATTTATATGCTATCAGAATGTTCTAAATTTAATTTCCAACATTTATACTTTTTTAAAACTGCGTCTATTAAATTATTAAATTACTTGGAAACGGCCCATCATAAGTCAATCTTTTGAAATCAATAAGTTTTTATTTTCATATTCGAGTAATATTTAGTTTCAAATGAAACTTTTCACACCCATTTTTACTTGGTTCTGAAATTATACTTTTATCTTGAAGCTATTTTTAAATAAATATTACAGTTTATTTTGGCACAGTATGGTCAGCATAATAACCGCTACGTCAGCATAATAACCGTCATTAACTAAAAACAGTGAGTTACTTCATGGTTCCAGAATTTTTTTCTTTTGTTTCTTTCATTTGTTAAGATATTCGTGCATATATTATTTCGTGTATATTGTGTATGTATTCAACATTTTCCTTTAGGCATATATCTAAAGGTTTGTGGACTCGAAATTGATTTCAGAAATCCATTCACCTTGTTTCTGGAATTAAATCGTTTTACCACATTTTTTCAAATTTTCTTTTAATATATTCCGTTATTTGTTCATTAATGTCCATGCATTCTATAGTACTTTTTCCTTATATTTTATTAATTTTAGAATTTCTTTTTAATTTTTTGGCGTCTGCAATTGTAATGTGACTGAATTGTAAGTTTTAATCATCCAATACGCAAATTTAGCTCAAATTCTAATTGATTATTTAAATTAAACCTACTACTAATACTTTTAAAATTTAAAGAGCCATTTATATTCTGCATAGAATGGCTCTATTTTTAATGACATTAGACTTCATATTTTAAATTCTAAATTTTTTAACTACTGAATTTTATGAAAGAAAGATATTAATATTTTTTTCTCTTTCATAAAGGATGAAACTGACATTTCTAAATGTGCAATAAGAAAGAAATGGTGACAGCAACATTTTAAGAAAGGGATTTCAGAACATTATTAATTAATTATATACGAAATTAAAAGCATGCATATTTTTATTAAATAAAACGAGCATTTATTTTATTTCAAAACATTTTGATTAGGCACTATGCCTTAAGTAGTCATTCATAGTTTAAATTGTGATTAATAAATAATAAAATCAAGATATATTTAATAACATCGATTTATATTGAATGCATATGACGATGATGAACTTGTCATCATTGCCTAGATCAATTAATCAATTATTACAACAAGTATTTCTTCGATTTTTTTCCGCCAATCAAATATGTTTTAAGATTTTTCTATTTAAAATATCAACCGATTCAAGGCTAAATAACGATGTAAAAATCGATAAAACTCACGATTTATTGAAATGATACAGTATTGTAGAATCCTTCAGAATGGCCTGTCATTTTTGCACTTACAAATGAGACGGAAAAAAGACTAACAGATTCTTTTGGCCTACTGGGGAGTTCAGTGAATTAGAAGAGTTTTGAAAGATTTTAAAAAAATTACATGATTAGAATAAAAAAAATTTATGCTTGAATTTTGTATTTGTATATTCCAAAAAAATGTCCTTTTTTCCGACGTCCTGTCATAGGGGTAGCATGTCTTCCCTGCGATCTGGGCATCCTAGGTTCGTGCCCCGGTTCGGGCATGGTTCTTCTCTTTCTGTTCTCTCTGTGAGTTGTGTGAATGTGATCCCATGTGAAAAAGGGCTGCGCAGGCGAATGTAATGCGTGAGTAGCAAAGCCCTAGTAGTTTTGCCCTAGTAGTTATGAGTAGCCCTAGTAGTTATGAGTAGTTTTGGCCCTAGTTTGCGTTACTTCAAACAAGAGACGCTCATTTCAGTTTAAAAATCGCTTATGCATCAGCAAAGCTTGTGCACGGCAAGTGTCATTAGAAACAACAACACACAAATTATTGCTTTACTCTAAATGTCATGAGCAGTGGAATGTAAAAAGGCAGCATTCTATAAAATCTATTGTGTAGTTTTGACGTCTTAAAACAGAGAAAATATTTTGATTCACCCTCGGCTTAAAATAGCAAACTTGTCCACGCAAGTGCGATTAGAAGCAACAAAAACAACAATCTATCTTATTTGTATACTTTAATATACAAATAATTTGTAGTAGTAACTACTCGAAAATCGTATATAGCACCATGTGGGTTTTAAAAAAAACTATATGATTAATTTATTCTGATAGAAGTTTCTCCGTCACACATTATATAACTAAATTAAAAAATAGTAATAATAAAGAAAATTAAAATTATGTTCGCAAATTTCAGCTTATCATGTTAGAACATTATTATTTTTAAGTCATCAATTGTCTTAATTAATTTGCCATTAAGTAGTTTAAATCAGTTTGAAAAAGCAATATTGGTAAAAGTAGGTCAGCCTTTTAAAAACAAATCTGCTTTCAAAGAAGCATACATATTAATAATGCAATACTGGTAAAAATAGGTAAAAAAATATATGCAATTAAAAGATGTTGAATATTTTCACTTATGCTTTATTCATTGCCTACGCAATTTCGGGATTCATTTATCCGTTGCTTTCAATCATTCAAAACTCCCTTACGAAAACAACATTATGATCTCATATGATAATAAAAAAGTTTCATCAAATAATCATTGCAGAATCACACATAAAAAATGAACCACGAAGACTGTGCAAAGAAAAGAATATTAATAATAAACTTTTAACGAACGAGCCAGCTTCCAAATAAAATGCGTTAACGAAAATGATCTCCCAGAAAAGCAAATCATCCTCAGTTATTTGTATGTTGCAATATACAAATTATTTGTTATATTCAAATTAATTTCATTTTTCTGACGCCTCTCCCTAAAATAAACTAACTGACATTAATAAAACCGTCTCGCGCAACGAATTATCTTTGCTAGAAAAACAATTTCATGACGAAAACCATCAGTATAGGGTAAAGAAAAAAAGATATTAGATTAATTTTCTCAAACTAAGCCGGCTTTCCAGAAAAAACAATGTTTTAACGAATATTATCTCCTTGAAAATCATGTCATTCTCCGTTATCAAACATTCAACCACGCCCAACCACATGCAGCTCAGGATCCATTCCAGACTCCACATGTAGTCTCTTCATTCACAGAGATGTTCCAAAACTCATGAAGCACACACCCAGATGGTTACGGCGACTTATCTGGATTAGATAAGCATCTTTCTTGCGCTCATTAGTGAATATTAAGAGAGAGAGAGAGAGAGAAATAGAAACATGAGGCTCCTTACAGAAATGATAGTGTTTTGTGTCAAAGAAAAGACAGTCATCGATCAATGGAGAAAAGCAGTCAGCATTTCGCGATTCAATAGCAGTAGAAAAACAAATACTTACAAAGTTGCAATTTTCATAGAACAATTATGAAAGATATTGGTCAATGCAAATAGTGTTATAAAACTGTTCAAACTTAGGATATTCGGCAGCATAGGCAAGTTGATTAAAATAAATATTTTGATGAATATTCTCATTGATTCTTAATGGGTATCGGAGATATTTACATCAATTTATAGGGCGTTTATTAAAGAAGGTTTTAGTACATTAAAGTCATATCAAAATAAAAAGGGGAGTTTTATAATATAGATTATAAGGGGAGTTTTAACCACAAACTGCGCATGTGTTAAATAGCAAGAATTGTGGTACGCATATGCGTTTCATTTCTTTGTTTACGTCTGATTTTAAACAGCGATTCAAATCTCATTATGCCTTAAAGAAAGAAATCCAACCTCGAAATGATCACCTGTGTTTTGTTTACGGATATATCGTATTTTTACCTTTGTAGCAGTCTAAACATTTTTGAATGTGTTTTTGGATCATTTCTAAACATATTTTTGTTACTTGATGTTGATGCTCGCCCATGGCTCCTCAGCGTGGTGTCTAAACCCAACTTCCATAATGAAGAAGAAACTCATCTCCATTCAAAGACCCTTTCTTCTCTACATTTCTGGTGCATATCGCACAACTCCATCATCAGCTCTACAAACCATTCTCGGCATCCCGCCCCTAAACTTGCAATTACAGTTTGAAGCCAGATTAACATCAATATATCGCTTAAGAATTCCTCTTGCACACAACATAACAGAGATTCAACCAGAAGAGCTAGAGGCGAAAGCAACTGGCTGGTCAACTCACCCCTCACAGCATCTCAATCCCACCCAAATCTCATTGGAAGAAGGAATAATTATATCTCAAATGAGCAATATCAACATCTTCACAGATGGCTCAAAAACAGAACATGGAGTTGGAGCTGCGTTTTGTGTCCTGATAAATGATTCCTGGTCCTACCAATGGTCTGCCAAACTTAATGACAATAATACCGTTTTTCAAGCTGAACTCACTGCACTACATGAAGCAGTAAAATATGCATCACAGTTCTCAAACAACAACACTTTTAAAATACATGTCGACAATAGAGCTAGCATCATGGCATCTTCTAATCCAAAGAGTACAAACCAAATAGCAAGAGAAATTTTTGGTATCTTGCTTACAAAACCAACAATACAGATCTCATGGGTTAAAGCGCATGCAGGAAATTTAGGCAACGAAAAAGCAGACCAACTAGCAAAGGACGCAACTCGAAATGGGCAACATTATATACAAACAAAACTTCCCAAACCATATATAAAAGCCCTGCTCCGGAAAGACATGCTAGAAGAATGGCAAGGATATTGGAGCAATGGTGACACAGGCAGGAAAGTCTTCAATATTCTGCCTTCAATCAATCTTTATCCTACAAACTGGATCAGAGAGGATATAATTTTCTTCTCAGAACACGGCCCTTTTCCTGCCTACCTTAAAAGGTTCAACCTTTCTGAGAGTGACCAGTGCAATTGTGGTGGGACTGGCACGGCACTTCATTATGCCACGGAATGTATCCTCACAATCTCTTGGCATATGAAGAAACCATCACCAATCCATGAACTGGAATGGCTGAGAAGAGTCGCCAGCAACCGTCTATCCAGGCAAAAAATTCATCACATAATTAAATTCATAAGTGGAAATAGAAATCTGTTCTCACCTTCCTAGTCCTCAACAAGTTTCATACTCAAAAAGACTGAGGATAAAAAAAAGCAGTTTCCTATTATTCACTAACATCATAACTCATGTTAAATTTCAGCTAATAATAGTGTTAAACCATTTTTAAAAGAAGAAAACCTCTGTAAACTTTTCTCATTATCATCCCATTTTCTTGTAAATTCTGTAAATAGTTTTGTTTTTATTTTATATTTCTTACTGTATGTATCTTATTAATTAAAATAAAATTCCCGTAACATGCCCACTAAACCGTGAAGTGACCAGAATGGTCACAGATACGGGGGTATGAGACGGCGTTCTGTTCTGTTGCGTAACATGCCCATGTCATATCGGGTGGAGGCTAAACTTCAATTTAAAGCTATTTTTTTATGCTATGCCACGGGCAACACTGCGCGGGTACTGCTAGTGAACTATAAATTATCTGTGGCTGTTAATCCAAAAAACAAAACTTCAATCACAATAAAAAAAAGAACCATTTTTACACCAATAAAGGAAAATAAATGGTTGAATTTTATTGCATAAAAAAGTTAATAATATCCGCAACCATAAAAATTTGTTTTTATAAAATCATAACTGTAGCTGAATAACAACTGCTATCTGTGTAAACATTTTCAAAAACAATTTCGCGTTAAGGTTTGATATTTTTGGTCATTTTTCGGAACAACGGCTGTTAGAAAGCAATCAACAACTTAAATAATTAGGAATTTTCGAATATGTTACTGTCAATTATTTTCTAAGAACTTTAAATAGTTTTTAACTGTTATTTATCTATACTGATAAGGAAATTAATATGTTTTTTGCATAATCGTTGAACGTTTGACAACCTTGGAAAATTTCAAAGAATCAAAATTGAGCATCATGGAAGACTAATTTAGTTTAGTTAAATTTAAAGCTACTTCAAAACTATTTTGGAATGGGTTTCCCATTTTAGCTTTAAAAAAACTGATAATAGGTATAACGTCTGAGCCAACATTATCTCTCCAAATATGTACACAGAAAATATATATATATTCGCTTGGTTATCACAATTAAGTGATTTAAGATGCGTTCGGAACTTTGAAGGGCTGAATACTTTAATCTGTCATGAGGTCATTGTTACCACTGAAGTAAAAAACTAATTCATTTGAGACACTTAATGAATAACTAGCGGACTCCACCTTCTGCTCTCTTATGCTTACCAACTCCCAGAAATTGCTAATGAAGTTCGTCTCGGATCGCTTGGCGATCCAAGCTTACTTCGCTTGTCCGCCATGTACTAAACCACTTTAGAGTAGCAAAAGACATTTTCAGATTCAATTTATTTCAAAACATGATAAAGCAATGGAAGAAGTAAAAAAATACAATACAAAATATAATCTAAGACCCCAAATTTCACATTATCATGTGAGAAAATTATTATTTTTGTCATTATTTGTCTTAATTAATTTAAGTCATTAAACAATTTAAACCGATTTGAAATACTCAAGAGGCTTCTCTATCGATCTCTGTCCCTTTTTCTCTCTCTATATATATACACATATATAATTTTTTTAAAATTTTTATTTTCAATTTTTCCAGCTGGCAAAATAAGTTTTGGAGTTCAACCGATTTTGAGATGAAATAACAGCTATGTCGTCATAGTTCTGCTTGAGCCTTTTGAAAATGCATCTATTGTGAAGAAGCCTACATAATAATAATAATACAATGCTGGTGAAAACAGATAAAAATATTTTTTGCCGGTAAATTTGGGAGACATTAAAACCCAACAAAAACAACATCATTTTCTCACATAATAATAAAGCAAAAAGTTCACTTGCAAAAATTACCAGCATCAGAGTTCTTTGCAAACACTAATAACCTTTTATTTAAATAACTTTATACATCCCCCAAAAAACAAATTTTTTAAAATGTTCTTTTCTTACAATTTTTTAAATTTGGGAGCTATACCATAGAAAACGAATTAAAAAACCACTATTTACAAAAAAAAATTAGATAAAAACTGGCTTGAAGCATGAGAGAAAACAGGAAAACACACGTTAGGGAAGAGAATATCTCCTGAAATATATTGACAAATAGGAATTGAAAACTGAAATTACGATATATTTCTGACTTTTTAAATTTGATAACCTTGAGCCTAACATTCAAAACTTTTTGTCCAACAAAATAATACCTGTAATCTGTTTTGAATGAAATGCTGCTCCTATCAAAAAGAACGAAGTCCTGACAAAGTTCCATAACGATGCTCCTGTAGTCAGGAAACTTCGCACTATAGACATAATTGTTTAACCCTTTCTCGCTCATTATGACTGGATCTTCTTATGAACGATTTTTGATTATTTGCATACTGCACGATAAAACCAATACGGAACAATTGCAATTCACAGTAAAAAATTGTGACCTTAAATTTTTTGTTAAAAGTTTTTTTCAAACCAATGCAAGAATGGCGTTTTGGAAATCTTATCAAACCACGTGTTGATGTTACCGGCGAGGCTGAAGTGATTAATAAATTTGGTATTGATTTAATTGTACGTCCAAGTGGGAATTTTTTTATATATATATTTCAGAATTTCTGGATATTTCACCAGCAAATAATTATCATGAGACACAAAAATGTGATAAATGTCTTAATTCAGTTTATAAGCATACTTCGAAATATTACAGAATGTTTAGTAAAGTTGTTTTTAAAATGATATGACACTGTTTTCATCAAATGTGAACTTTTCAATTAACGAAGATTCTAATCAGGAAATCAATATTATCTCCTTTCTTTATATACTCAAGAGCGTGAGAGCTTATTCCCCCCCTACAAGTCCATGTATTCATAAGAGTTATATCGTACAGCTTTAATTTTCGGACGTACATCGTTTCGAGGCTGGTGTAGATTGAGAGTTGGTAAAACAACCTCTCTAAAATCGCAAGACGTTTATTTGTAGAAATCTCTAGCAGATGCAGAAAATTAAAGCAGTGGCGAGTGACAATTAAGCAGCTCCAATTCAGCTAACACAACAGGAAACAGTTTCCAAACACTAAGGTCCCTAACAACTCAGACAGAGAGCTTCTGTGTAACAGCTTCTGTGCGCTGGACTAACAGTCCAATCTTCACTACTCTCTAATCCACATGGCCAATCGGGCAGTGGTATTTATTTATACCTGACTTAATGGGGTACAACTTAATATGTATTAGTGAAGTACAACAGTATTAGTATCGGATAGAACATCGGATAGATAGTATCGGATATAGGAAAACACAGTACCCGCACCCACACAATGTGGCCCCACGACCTTGAATAAGCAAAGTTCGTACAACTGTTGTAGTGCCCTCAACCGGCAGCAACAGTCGTCAGGCACATTAAGTACAAAAGCCAACATCACCAACTATCACTATAATCATCACCAACAACTCACACAAGCTCTAGTATCGTTCGTCTCCTCATTGACTGCCTGGTGGGTGAGAATGTGGTGCAAACCTCATAAGCCAGATAACATCCATCGGACTTGAGTGTCCCTTTTGTCTAATTGTTATGTGGTGGAAGCCTCATACCACAGATAACATCCTCCGTATACGAGTAATTACTTTTGTCTAGTGGCTACATTACTTGGCTGCAGACCCAAACGTTGGGCATTCTGTCCTAACCTACCCATTCAACTACATACATATCATTAAAGAAACTTCACCTTCTCAACAAAACACTTCATTTCATCTGTTCATCCAACTGCCAATGACTGTCGACACCTCGGCCACCACTATATCATCATCAGTATTTCAATCAAAGAAACGATCAGTATTTCAATCAAGAAACCAACTTAAATTCATATTCTTTATAGCACCAGTTACTTATCTCAGCATAGACGACTACAAGAGATGAGTACTCAGTTTCCTCCCGACTTAAAAGAATCAGTTCCTATTGATCAGGTAGAAGTGTATCAGTACAGGCCAGAACATTATATAGGTAAACCGAGTATCGATTCAACATCACTACCTGTGAGGATAGTGAAGAAAGAAACACTCGTCTTTACCAAAGATTGGTACACATGAAATGACGAAATATCGCCATAAGCACATGAGGGGAGTTTATTCAAATGTATATACAGCACATTCCCGATAATCCGGTTAGCTATTATTTGGCTTCCGGACTATCCGGCCTGGTTTTATTTTATTGTAAATAAATGAGGAAGGCAATTCGTTGAATTGGCGAGTGACAAAAACTTTTCAAACTTCTCGAAAAAGCACAAAAAATATTCTGAACTATTACAAAAAACGCTCTATAAACATACCCACACAAATACATTTTGTAATAGTGAGTTTTCGTATAAAAATTTGTCTTCTGTTATTGGTGGGCTAAGAAATGAATTTATAGATCTCCTGTTATCTGGTTTTTGGTCTGCCTATCCACAACCGGATACTCAAAAATGCACTATGTATTAGATTTTAAAAAAGATACAAAAGCATTCTCCTTTAGTTATATCAGTCAATGAAGCGCAAACCCATCTTCAGAATTATCTCCCCTCCTTCCTTGGGTCAACCCTGTTCTTTCCAATCTCACACAGAATGACCTCCATCGGTTTTCTATTCACATAGTATCATCCTTCAAAAAGTGCCTGAGCTCATAAAAACAAGCAGAACTCTCCCAGATGGCATCTCGAATCGATTACCATCTCTTTCTGCTCATTATCGCCGTTGAGGAACAAGCGGAAACCCGAATCTCTTCGTGGAGAGGATGATTTGTTCCGCGTCACTCTGTCAATGGGAGAGCGCAGAGTCGACATTTTAGTGCTAATGCGCGAAGAGAGCGTGTCTCTGCGGAGATTTACAGCACTCGGGCGGGTCGTATATTCCCGAAGGGAGATGAATGGGCCCTCTTGAATGCAAGGTCGACCGACCGCCCGATTTAGAAATGCGTCAGACCGACCTACTTCATTAGAGAAGGACAACACAGGATTGATCTATCTCGTAAGGGTTCTGTTTGTTTGGGTTGGACAGGTTTTTTTTTCTTATTTTCCACCCGGAAAACACAACATTATAAAAAGACCCGGAATCCACTTAAAGAAAACAAGTTTCGTTTTTACATTCTTGTGTATGTAGAATCGAGAAGGTATAGTAATCATCAGAAACTTCGAATTAGAGATTTTGAAGAATCTTCACGTTTTTTTAGACTTCCTAGAGTTCGAAAAATGCATTTTTTTTGGAAAATTTCTTGTCTGTCTGTCAGTGACTAAGATAACTCAAACATCATTTAAGCTAGATGGTTGAAATTTTATATCAGGTTTTTATAAACTTTGATTATATCAAATTTTGAACGAAATTTATTCAGAGGAAGTTCGTCTGCCCGGCAGTTCGAATATAAATTAACACAATAATAATAAAACGAAGAGAGATAGGCAGTTAAAGTTCAATGCAGCCAAACTAGAGTGAAGTTCAAAAGGGTCTTATCGTCTATTTAAAAAATAAGAACACTTTTATTGCACAGATTGAACATACATGTTGTAGACACCCTACATATTTTAAGTCAAATTCAACAAATAGAACTGGACTGCCAATCAGTTTATACTTTCAAAATCTGCCAATCAGTTTATACATGCAATAACTCAAAGAGGCAAGGACTTTAATACATCAACTTTGGTAGGATAACTATGTGACTAAATTTGTAGCTTTCTGTCAGAGTTTTGTCGCAATCGGTTGCGAAAAATGAGTATGATACGCAAAAATCAATTTTCGATTACTATTAACATATTCTACGGTTTAATCGCCAAAATACTCGCCGATAACGCGGTGAATTCAGTAAAAATGCTGAATTCTCGCCAAAAGTTAATATTTTTTAACTATTGTATGCCAATTTTATATAAAGCACAAGCTTATTACAGAATATGCGCGAAAGTTTTTAGAGACGACCCACTTGTTGGTTCGGGAAAGCGTTCAATTACATCAATATTGTTTTCCCCCAGTTATGACTTTTCCTTTTACATTTATTACATAACTAATAAAGAAGAACTTCAATGGGATTTTTTTTCTCAGCCAAACCTTTTTCGATTCAATGCTTTATTTAAAGTTATTTCAGCACATTACGATTAATGTCCTCGTTTTAGAATTTTTCGATAGTTATTTTTGGAGGGATCGGGTCATTTTGTACAGCAGTAAGAGGACGAGAACAATGCTGGGGCCAACACTGCTCTTCTAGCATCAAACTAGAGTCAAATCAAATCTATCAAATATAGGTTACAGGTCGCATATTATTTATAACAAATACTTATGTTAACTAGGATATACAAAGACTTGACTATGATATACAAAATATTTATTTTTGATTTTGAAGTAATATCTTTAGCTTAATAATTATGCATGTTATAAGCAAGAAACGTGTGGAAAAATACAAAATTTGTCAATAAATCTTTCATATTTTCTTGGAAATATATGCTATTTTTACAAAATTAAAGGCAAATATTTCACACAGCAAACAAACCATTGACGAAAGTTGTACATCATTATAAGCTTTCGATGTGAAAGAATGGTCGAAAATCTATTCCCCCATTCATCAATATTTGGTCAATCCTCTAATCGGACAGTCCTCTAATCCCCAAGTGATCGAATCACCACTGCAAAATGAGAATTCATGTATATTCTCTACATGGTCGAAGCTCTAGAGCAGATGTTCAGCGTTTCTGGAGAAATTCGAGAAATTGTGTAAATCCAAAAGCGAGTGAGCACTTTTTTATTGGAAATTAATCTAAATGCTCTTCTCTTTTCTGAACTAAAATATTAATCCTGGATACAAATTAGACAATATTAATTAAAAAAAATTTTAATTCTAAATTTTCGACTGAAGGCAGAAGAAATTGTAAGCAAGTCCTAGGCAATATTTTCCTGCATCTTCAATAACATTACTCAGTTATTGGCAGATTATTTCCCTGTAAAAAACTCTAATAATTTTGGTATTGAAACAACTTTTGTGATTTTTACGCCATAATTACTATCAATATTAATTTTGAATCATAATTATCATATTGGCTGTTTGGCCACTGGAACAGGCGCCAACTCCACCGGAGTTCTGCCAAAAATTGACGATGCGTGTAAGATAAAAATAAAGTTTTAAAAGGACGTTTGCATTCATTTTAAATATTAGCCAAAATTTTGTTCAAAACTTTCACCACGGAACCTATGATATTTACCCTTATAATAACAACATGTATATTATAGTTTTTAACATTATGCCGTTTTCAAATCTGATTGGGATTCTTTTATTAACTTCGGTAGGACTTCTGTTACCAGGGGAGATTTTCAAGGTTTTCGGGAGATCATACACATTTTTATTCCCCTAAACTAAATAATTAAAATTTATTATTAAAGTAATAATAAATTTCATAAAATAAATAATAAATAATAATTAAAATAATATTTAAAAAGTCATATTATAAATAAATAAAAATTCGAAGGAAACCAACTTAGGGTCGCCAGAATGGATAATGTTAAAACTCTTGTTCTGATTAATTTAATAATAAAAAGAAATATTAATATCATATTAACAATTCTACTGAAATAAAAGAATTCATTCTTCAACTGCAACTTAATGCAACTTCAATACAGGAAAATATTAGAAAGTATGTGTAATGATGCTGAAGGCAATATGCATCCAGTGTCCCTACCTTCTGCCAGGGCCCACTCTCCGATGCAGCGCACCTCAGTGCCGGGCACGCTGGAACAGTCCGAGTGCCGGACTCTGTCGTCTACCCCCACTCCCTCGTACTTGGTCTTGACACCGCAGAGGAAGGCCGTGGCCGTCGACGCCGAATCCGGCACGTACTTGTCCGTCGCGTACGTCTGCCAAAAGAAGAAAGATGTCATGACAATGGCCACAAGGAACTGGGGGGAATCGCCCTTTACAAAAAAGGGCCGTTATATCAAGGGCCATTTCTTTACATAAGGTCATTATCCTTTGTCCTATAACCCTTTTCATAAAATAGAGAGAAAAATAAACCAATATATGAAATAGACAGTAAAAGAGCCATTTATATAAAAGAAACAGGTGCAGGATAGCCTGGTTGGTAGGGAGTTGACTTCACATCCCTTGGGCTATGGGTTCGAATGCGGCAGTCGAAGATTCCCCGTTTGAGTAGTGGTTGTTGCACGTTAAAGCTGTCGTGGTCACAAAATCCTCCAAATCGAGAATAATACTACTGGATGTATTGAGTCAGATGTATTTTCTGTTCCAGATCTAAATTACCAACTGTGGATGAATGAATGAAATGCATGAGTGAAGTCTACCCCTTAAAAAAGGGTTTATGACGTGTGTGAGCTAGAAGTCAGAATTATACCCTCTGGTGCTCAGGGGTCCATACCTCAGAAGCTACTGCACTCCTTCTTCCGTTGTAAAGTGGAACACGAAATCAACAAAAATAACAACAATATAAAAGAGCCAGTAGTATAACGTGACTCTTCTGTTCGATGTGTAACCACAAACTGGCTACACAGACCCTCCGAAAGGGTCTAACTAACATTGCGATATGAATGAAAAGTAGGTGTACTCAGTGGTATTGCGAATATGAAAAATATATTTCCACTTTGCTACATGGGATGCAAACGTATAATTACTTGGCTTTAATGTAATTTGTTTTAATTACTTTTATCCACCTAGATGACATCTTTCATTTCTTGAAAGTGAAAGCCTTGATGATCCACTTAAGAATTCATGGAATACTTGAGATATTATGGGTAAGATATTTCAATCAAATTATGGAGTCCTTGAACGATTTAATTTTAATTTTTATGTTCAAGTAGCGATGTTAAGATACCTGTATATTTCGTAAGAACAAGAAATAAAATCTTAACCCTAAAGAGAATTAGAAATTAACGATTATCCAATTTCCTTGCAATTTGCACGTACACGAAGTTGAGAAAAAGTATTGTAATCTCAAAAATATTCGAACTAGACATTTGGACGAATCTTCCCTTTTCTAGACTTCCCTGGGATTTGAAAAACAAATTTCTAGCATCTGTTCGTTAAAATCACTCATCATTAAACTAATTGCAAGCAATAAGAGAAATGAGACACATTTCTCTAGAGTTCTACGCATAAAAGTCTTAATTTATACCAAAATTTAATTAATACAAAGAAGTTGAAAAAAGTTCTGGCGTTTCAAAATGTTTAAATTCATATCTTCAGTATACTTCAGATTAAACAAATTTAAAAGAACACGGTGGCAACATACTGCCAAAAATAAAAACTGTCTTCATATTTTGTGGGTATAAAATATACATACCAACATATATTCTAAAATTAATCCCGATTTCACTTAGCAGAAAAAATAAGAATGCCTCTCAAAACATAATAAAAATTAAATATTTCGGATTGGGGCATATATTTCTGTTTCCAGATTTAACTTTATTTGTATTTCAAATTCCAAATGCGCTTAAAACTAAAATAAGAACATTGCAAACATGTTACACATGAATTTTGTTTTCAATATTTTCGACTTCTCAAATCATCACCTCATTATTATGCCATCATTATTTTAAATAATTTTACACAGATCTTGACTGTGGTTCGCGGTTAAGCATTTTAATGCAACTTGACCTTGAATTTCTATTTTCGCTGCATTGTTTCATCGTTGAAACAATGGCAAATCAATTTAATTTCGCCCCAAGGAGTCGTGGGCGGTTCGAGAAAGAAGAAAACTGCCTCAGAACGTGACGATGTTATCTGAAAACTCTCAGGAGGAAGGACGAGAAGTGACCCTCTCCCTTTAATAGAAGGGGAAGTTCAGATAACAAGCGTTTCTGCTATAATGCATAATGTCTGGAAAAGGACCCACTTTCCCTTCACTCTCACAATCGCTTTTAAAGTTGGCAATCAGGCAGACGCTGTTTATTCAATTAAGAAAATTAAATGCCCAGTTGCCTTTATTTCAGAAAAGTGGCCGGAATTTCTTTCTTCTAATTATGCCATGCCTTTTGTTTTCAAAATATAATAATATTTTTAAATGTCCTCATCATCGTAGACATTTCTTTGGAATGAGCGACATGCACAGCTCAGGATGATTTCAAGTACTTAAAAAAAAACTAAATGTCGACTTTTAAATTTTGAATTTAAAGTAATCGCTGGATCCTTGATTGAATCCTGAAAATTACAAACAGTAGGAAAGATATTTAGCGAAATATGAAGTCATTTTTGGCAGCAGACGCACAATTCTGGGTCACATACTTTTTTCAATTATTTATTTTATGTTTGAACTCTGTAAATCATCTGGTTATTTACCCTGATGTATAACAAAACACATTTCTGGAAACAAAGATAAATATTTATAATTTATAATTTTAATTATTCCATAAGACTTACTTTGTTTACTTCTGAATACGAATTTATAAGAGTTTTGATAAATTAAGTTAGTTACTTTCTAATATATATAATATAGAAAATACAGCAATTGTCTAAAAATTCGAATTTGAAATCTTGTCGAATTTCCATGTTTTAGATCTCCCTCCGTTTGAGAAACACATTTTTGGAAAATACCCATCTATCTATCTGTCTGTGACAAACATAACTAAAAATGCTTTACGCTAAATGATTGAAATTCGATAAATGATTTTTACTCCAAATTTACAAATCTTTGAGCTAGATTTCTTTCAAATATTGAGTAAAATCTGTTAAGAGGAAGTCCACTTATCCGACTGTCCAAACAAATATAAAGCTACAAAATAAAGAGTGCTAGATATATAAGATTCGTTATACAGATTTAATATCTATAATATAGAGACTTGATGAATTTTGAGCCATGTCCAATAAAGAATTGACCATATTTTAGTCTGTATTTTCAGAAATATGTAAACGCGATAACCCAAAAACCGCAGTGACTGAAATATGTCACATTTGATATGGAATTTTGTAATTACAATAGTAGTTTTATGTCAAATTTTCGTTTCAATCAATTGGGAAAAATGATTCTAAAGGAAAGATGAATTTTCTCTTTTCTTCACCGAAGAAAATTAAAACTCTAACAGAGAACAAACGAGAAAGTTTTGTAAAGACCACTCCCCCTGGTTATTTCAGAACTTCAACGTGATTTATTGTTTATTTAAATTTTGATTGATTAAGAATTAGTTAGCCTAGAAGTAAGTTATTTTGAATGGCAAATGGTAGAGGTTTTTTTTATATAGTTTTAGTTATATTAACGTCGCGGTTAAAAGCAAAATTAACTAAACTTTGGGACGGAGCTCGTAATTTTGAACTGCGATCAGATGACGAGGGCAACATCTGATTTTCTCCTTTAATAATGTTGCTATGGTATCCTGATAAAGTTGTGTGGTATTCAATATATTTGAAGAGTATAGCTACAATATTATTCAAAATCTTGATCTAAAAATGAAGAATATTCACTGTTCTACATAAAATTAATAACTGTTGCAGTAACTCTACTATCATTTTTTTATACAGCAGATGGCGTTCCTCATTAACCAAAGGTATATTTTATATGGTGCTTCTTAAAGGTCATTGTTAAATTGCATCTAAGTGAGTGCCGTGTATTTTTTCTCGTTCCTGTTTGTTTTGTGCTAGCAAACATGATGTCTATGAAAAAAATCAGTTCCTATCTTCGGAAAAACCATATGTCACAGAAATTATCGCCAAAACATCTGCCATTCACCATGAATCCAACAAAGAAATCCGATGATCTTCTTTCACTTCGTGCTAGAGAACATGATTTTTATGTTCAGGTAGATGTCTTCAAAGAGTCTCGTCCCTCTACTCAATCATTTTTATATCAAAGTGAATTTTTTTTTCTGATAATCGCACACAAAACGATGCAGTCTCATCAGCAGTAAATTGCGGTTGTTGTTTTTCCCTCGGAGATGGCCACGCCCTACTCGGAGACAGCGATATATTTTTGTCAACTTAATGATTAATGATTAGCATCTGGGAAGAAGCCAGCAGATAACGAAGTTCTTTTTCTTCCTCCGGAAGATACAAGTTGTTCGAAATGTGATGTTTTTTTTTCTCCCCAACTGTTCCCGAGGGCACTCTTCCGAGTTCCATCTGGGTCACGGACAGTGACGCTCGGAACGATGTTTATCTATGCAGATAGACGGAATGATGAATCGCCTTTCTTCTGCGATCCATATGCAGTAATAATTTCGTCACAATTAAGTGTCTTATGGACTGTTAAAAAATGCCTGGAAGCTCAAAGTATTAACATAATTCGATAATTAACTTTTGCTTTCTCGCATATTATGTATAGAGAAAGTATTATAATCGTCAAAATATTCAAACTCGACATTTTGACGAATCTTTATTTTTAGACCTCCCCGAGGTAGAAAAACACAATTTTAGAAAATGTCTGTCGGTTTGTGACGAAGATCACTCAAAAACGCTAAGAGTAGACAAATGAAGTCTGTTATATAATCCTTACGACAAATTTGTAGATTTCTATTTAAGCAATTTAAGTAATTATTTTTTGAGCAAAATCTATACAAAGGAAGCCTGTCCTTTCTCAAGTTCAAATATAAGCTAGCATTATAACGACAAAGCGGAGAAATCTAGATAAGATTCGGTACACAGATTGAAGATATTTGTGAAATTTTGATCTGGTGTGGAAATAGGTTGCATTGGACCGAACTCGCAATGTTAGGGTTTGTATCCACGTAACATAGCCACTAGACAAAATTGATCTCTCATGTTGTCCAGAGGTTGTTATCTGACTTATGAAACTATTATCACATACCCTCACACCAGTGAATCAGCGGGAAGACGAACAATATTATAGCGAGCGTGTGTGAGTTGCTAATGGGGATGTTGACTGTTGTTTCTAATGCGTCTAACGACTTTTGCTGTCGATAGATTGCACCACAATGCTGCAGAAGGTAGAGAAGTCTATGTCTCGGATCACATTTTGGGTGAATGGGTAGCCTTAGATCGCAATCTCAACGCTAGGGTTTGTAGCCGTAAAACATAACGACTAGACAAAAATAATCACTCAATCAATGTTTGGAGATTGTTTCTGGTTTATGAAGCTATCATCACAAGATAAATTCAACAATGAGCCTGTCTCTGAGCACTGACAGCCTATATTTTCAGAGGCATGTAAATGCGATAACTGAATAACGCAGTGATTTAAATATATAAACTTCGAAATGTAATTTTACCAAATTTTGGCTTCAATATGGAGTGGGGAAACGCGTTTAAAATACAAATCGAATTTAATAGATAGCGTACTAGAAAGTGTTTTGGGAGATCATTTCAGCTGGTTGAATTATCGTATACGTTAACATTGTTCCGAAAAAGAATAAAGATTAATAAAGGTTTATATGTGAATATGACAACGTTTCGAAGTTCAAATATGGGGAGGGAGGGTTTCAAGAAAGTTTGAAGTGCGATGAATTATTAATAATCCATACGAATAATACCATTACAATATAAGGCAGAGAAAAATAATTATCTCGGTTGAAAAGACAATACAACATATATCTGATCATAAAATGAATTTTTCTTTCTTTTACGATACATTTTGTCTATTAAAAATTCACGGCATATTTTTTTACAAATTATGAAGATGAATGCGTATTGTATCAAGTATATTGAATTTTAGAACTTTTTCTTGATTTCAAAAATACATACTTTGGAAGTCGGGAAGATGTTTAAGAATGACAAAATTATTTTTTATGATGTGAGAGCATAATGTTTTTGTTAGGGGTTTTTGAATAATTGCAGGTTACGAATAATGGAAGCTCGTAATCGCGTAGACAATGAATAAATCATAAATGGCACTTTTCATCAACATCTTTACATCGTATGTATTTTTTACATTCTTTTACCAGTATTGCATTATAATTATATATGCTTCTTTGAAAGCATGTGCATTTTTAAAAGAATGACCTTCTTCTACCAGTATTGTTTTTTCAAATTGGTTTAAACTATTTAATGGCTTAAATTAATTAAGACAAATGATAACCTAAAAATAATAATGTTCTCATATTATAATTTAAAATTTGCGATCGTTGATTTCCTTTTTTGTCATTTTTAAAAATCTACGAATAAGGAACGAAGTGCAACTGCCCTTAAACATGGCCTTCGCCCAGCCCAATTAGGACTTGCTAGCATGATGGTAATGGCTCGAGTTAGGCAATGGAAATGGCTTTAAACGGATATTAACGCAATTGAACTAAACTAAACCTTCTTTAGGATCTGAATGTACTACAATAGATCGCTTAAGAGATAATTTAGAGGTTAGAAATGTTTTTTTTTTCAATTGTTCCAAAATGAAGTTCTCAACAAATTTTTAAATTTTACAGATAAAGAGAATTTTATTAACCAAAAATAAATACTGCTACCTAAACAAAACTGTTTTTCAAACTTATTTATATAGTATTAAAATTTAACACTTTACGATTGAAATATTTGTCGATACAAAGATCTTAAATATCAAGTGTCTTTTTTAAGGTCATTAAATATGAGCTTATTTTTGATATGATTTTATTAAACTATTGCATCTCTTTCTTAACACTTCAATTCGTAAGCACATCTATATGCTGAACTTTGTTTAGATGATAGAACAAATCTGTGGATAAATATAAACTAGAAAAGTGTCAGTTTTTATATTTACAGATCTTCGGAAGGCCTGAATAGTAAATAAAGTTAGGGTACCTAAAAATTAATAAATCGGCCAAATGAAAAATATTATTTTTAGTTCAAGAAGAGGTATACATAAATATTTACTTTTTAAATAACGATACTGAACTTAACAAATTAAGCTATACCTTAATAATAGCTCTTAATAATAATAATTCATAAGAAATAAATAAGTATCGATACTCTACAGGTTAAACCGTTTGATCTACAGTATGTATATGCCATACAAGGCATATACACATTTTGTTGGTTGAGTGAGTGAAATTCAGAGAAAGTTGAAAAAAACTAATTGCAATTCATTTAACTAAAAACTAAGCAAAATATACGTTTTTCAGCACCATAATTTTAGAAAACAAAACAAAATAATTAAAAACGATTTTTTTTCGATTCGAAAATTTATTTTTTAATGACACTACTGATCACTTTTTTTTTCAGCAGCCATTAATCCTTTTGAATCAAATAATCACCAAAGACGGCTAGGATTTCTATAAAAAAAGACTTTATATAAAGCAGCTACCATTAGATGAGATGAAGCATGATATATCATTTATACGCTAACATAAAAATTATACAAATATATAAAATTAAATGCAAAATAATAATATAAATTTAAACTGTGATCATTTTTTATCTGCTTCGATTCGATTAAAATAAAATCTGGTTTTAAGTTAAATATCATTTTCATGCGATTGGACATTTACATACAATTTGATACTGTAAATCTAAAAATAATCAAGTTTTCCCAGTTTATTTGAGGAGATCTGTCACCAACAGATCCATCGTCGCTATCATCAAGCACTCGAAGAAGCTGTCACCACTTCGAAATTCAATGCTTATCAAACAGTAGGTGGAAAAATAAGTCTCTGAATTCGAATTCGCAGAAATGTTTTGTCGTTACCCTTTCAAACTAAAAAAATGCTGTTAGATATTACATATTTCTAATCACACAGTTTCAACAAATGGCGGCTTGTGAATTCACAATCGTGGGAGTTCTACAACTTTTAATATTTTACATTGCACAGTGATGCGTATATGTACTAATGGTTTTGCTTATCAATAATTTTTAATTAGTTTGAATCGTTTAATATTTGATTAATAAATTTCTTACATTTTCGGTAAGAAATAGGAAAAGAATTCTAAAAGGAAATTCTATCAAAAACCCCAGTGGATAGCGAAATATGTAAGGAAATCGTAACTAATAATTTGCAATAAAAAAAAATAATTTCGAAATAAATTTTTCAGGTTTATTTTTCTGTACTCCTTATTATGGCATAATGATTTATAAGTAGATATAAATCATTATATGGCATAATAATTTATTAGTAATGATTATATGGTGTAATAATTTATAAGTAATGATTATATGGCACAATGATTTACAAGTAATGATTATAAGGCATAACGTTTATAAGTAATAATTATGGTATAATGATTTATAAGAAATGATTATATGGCATAATGATTTATAAGTAATGATTATATGGTATAATGATTTATAAGTTATGATTATGGTATAATAATTGTATGGTATGTATTTATTAGTAATGATTACATGGTATAAGGATTTATAAGTTGTGAATGAGTATAGTAATGGGTATATTATATTGCAAATGAATACTATATTGCAAGTTTCAAAAAAAAATTTGGCAAAACTTTTTTTTCTCGTTTTGACATAAAATATAATTATTATTGAAAAATGTTTATTAGCATGGAAAATTATTTAAAAACAAAATCTTACCTTCTTATTTTTTTAGAGAACAATGTATCCGTTGAATTCAGCGAAGTTTAATGCAACCTGTGCAGATTTATATAATATGATTTTCTTCTATATTACTTATTACTGTATATTAGAAAGCTAAATATTTATTATCCCTTATGAAGTACTAATACATTTTAAGTTGAAAAAAATTATAAATGGTTTTTTTTTGCTACCTTTGTTTATACATACATGGAAATAATTTATATCAGTATTCAATTATCAATACTCTTTAAGTAATTCTGTTTCTTGAAAATATGAAAGAAGGTGTTTTATTCGCAGTCGAGGTATAAGCTAAGATTGTAAAGAATAATAGTGGGACTATAGAAATTACTTTTTTGAATACAAAGTTTGTTAATTTAATTTAATTTAACTATATAAATGCCCCGTCTTAAAATAATACTAGGACTATTTTGGGATGGACCTCACATATTTGAACCGTGGTCAGATGACGAGGACGACATCTGTTCCGAGTGCAAAGAGTTTAAAATGAGTAACTTACTCTGGCCAATCCGACGTTGGGGAATGTCTCGTAAAGCATTTCTTCTCCTACCCCGGGTCGCCCCGCCTTCTGCCCTTTGAGAACTCTTGCAGCTGCAACCGTGGCGAGGCTCATGCCATCCCCCACAATCAGCACGATGTTCTTTGCCACGTTCCTGTTCTCCGTCCGGCGCAGTTGCCGTGTCAGCACCGACTGCGCCTGCTCTCGGTACGATTCCGGCTCACCTGAAAGGCACATAAATGGAACTTTTAATGACTTTGAACAGAACTACACTAGGTTATGAAATGATATAAAAGTATTTTATACACTTGTATTTCACTTGACTCTTTTCATGTTTTGTGCGCTTATATATTTCCAAAGAACGTCTCTGTTTATATATTTTCAACAGTATTATTGATTATATACGTAGTCTATTACTCGGTTTGGTTTGTGGATTTAAGGCACAAGGATCAGTATGAAGGTCATGAGGCTGCAGAAAAGTCTATTTTCAGTTCGCAGTTTAATAAAATCAGTTTCTATAAGAATGATACAAAACATAACCATTGGTAAAACGACGACAAATTACAAAAAGTCATAATAAAAAACCCAATAGTGAGTCCAAATCAAGGAATAAAATCTTATAGATCTTAAAAAGATTTCATGACAGATTCAAAAGGATTTTCATGATTTCTGCCAAACAGCAATGGCAATGTCACTGCTGTTGTTTTGAAGTAAAACAAGAGCAGAATATTAAAATAGGGGCATTCAAAAAGGATATGATAAATCATCATACCACAGTCACAACGAGGACATATCATCAATTGATCATTTAGTAACACTACGTAGGAATTTGGAGTGACCGATTCCCAACGAGTTAAAACAGTGTCATGTTTTCGATTATTTAAAGAAAGCCAATTTTCTACGATTTACGAATCCCACTGAGGTCGTCAGTTTATGTGAAGAAAGAAGTTTGCGTTTTTCTTCAAATCGCATGCAGGTATGGCTAAAAAACGAGTTGTAAAAAAGAGTTTCTAAAAAACGAGTTGCAGATTTCGTATTCTTATCAACTTGCTTATTTAGGGTAACATTTGGAATTTAACTAACAATATTACATGATTTTCTTATGAAATTACATGGTGTTCTTCTCTTAGCACCCGTAACAACTTATTATGTAACCAGAGACGAAGAAATAGAGCCATTAGATCCCAAAGACAGCCCAATGTTAAATTAACGGTAGTTAATTTAACTATTTTAATGGTATGTTTGTAAGCAACAGAGTGGAGTTTGCTGCTTTCAGTCATTGCCAAATGACGATCACGATACGTGAACCGATATCCTTTCTTTAAGCTTCTGCACAAAGTCGAAAAAATGGCTTTTTATCCATGATGTCAGATTTAGTGTGCACCAAATCCACACACCCAAAAATATTTAATGGAATTCAGTTTCGAACTTGGAAACGTGTAACTTTGAAGCCAAGGACTTACACTAGGCTACCGAATCTCATATAATTGTGTACCATGGATGGCTGAGGGCATTTAATAGCCCTTTATAAATATGAATAAAAATTCAAAAATGCTTATAAATGTTTTTATTAGCTCCCCTCTGAATTTATAAAAATAGCTATGAATTAAAAAAGAAAGTCATACTATAAAAAAACATTTCTTATCAGTATGATTTCATTATATTTTTTTATTAGTATATTTATAAATGCAAGATTTTTTTTTTGAAAAAGCATCTTTTGTATGCATTTTCCTTAAATTCATATTCATATAAAATAGTACACGTTACTCAACGCTGATCTATTCAATTCTAAGTAAAAAAACTGGCAAAAACATTTAAAACAACTTTTTAATTGGCAACTAATTAATAACAAAAAAGTATTAAAATTTTTAACCAGAAGAAAAATGTATTTCAATGAAACTCTTTTTTCTACTCCAAAAGAATATTCCCCATCCAAAATGTTAATTACAGATATTTAAAAGCTTGGAATAATTCTGTAAATAAATTATTAAATGAAATAATTGTTTTCTTTTTCATGTATCCAAGGTGAATATAATTATATGAGGAATTCGCATTTCAGCGTTAAAAAGGACGAACATTTTTCATCTTAG
>JAOUZG010022859.1:1340257-1392786 GCA_026289955.1 Argiope argentata
ATATATATATATATATATATATATATATATATATATATATATATATTGTATATCGTCAAGTTCATACTGCATGAATAAGGGACAAAAGGTAAACACCATCTTTTAGAAATTCCCCCTTTTGTGAGATTTTTTTTTCTTAAGTAAAAATCAGGCAAAAGGAGTAATTTCTAAAAGATGCTGTTTATCTATTATCCCTTATCCATGAAGTTATGGCCTTGACGATGTAAGGTCATACTGCACATCATATCCGATGCGCTGAAAATGATTTCTCGTCTCGTCAAAACCTTCCCACACTCTGCATGACAGTTCGGAAGGACAGGGCGTTCTGTGTTGTGCCATAAACCGGAAACGAAAACATGCCTCACCCCACACTCTGCAGGGGTTCTATCAGCACAGGTGGAACGGGGCAGTTAATGAATTAATGAAGAGAAGAAAATAACTGCGTCATGAGATCAGCCCTATTTTTCATTTTCTGAAAACATCATAAACTGAAATAGGTTTTATTCAAAAAAAAGTTGAAATACTTGATATTAATATTGATATATATATGAAGACAATGTCCATATATATCAGATTTATAAAACTTTTTGAAGACCCACTATTTACAGATGCAAACCACGAACCAAATGGTGGATTTACGTATTTTGTTGCTCTATAAAGAACATATTGTAACCCAACCCCCACCTCTTTTTATTAAATGGTCAAAAAGCGAAAAAAAAATATTTCTGTCGATTTTTCAAAATTAAATGAATATAGAATTATGAAATTTCTTTAAAGTAATGCTTCACTGCTGTTCCTTTCTTTTCTCGTAAAAAGACTACAAATGGTCAGAATTCATAGGTAATTTTTATTAGCAAATTTATAAGTCATCGCGTGAATAAATTTAATTTGGAAACAAATGTGTGTAAAAACGCCCATAAATATTGATTTTTCTGAAAACATAGCATTATTTTATAATAGAAATCCTATTATACTATTTTTATGGTGAGTTAAATATGAAATAAACCTTTAAAAATAAAAGTAAATACATAATTAATAATTAAGTAGAAATCACAATTTTACTCATCTCCAATGTATTTCGCCAATACTCTGTTACGAATTGCTTCATTCAAAAATATTTTATTCCTGTCATTCACAACTGTCATTAAAACAGTTTTTCAACTTCTAACAATCTTGGATTCAATATAACACAAGATTTCTTGTTGCATCCTTTTGAAAAAGTTTTTAAATTGCGAATAATTTATGAAAAAAATCTATGATTTAAAGAGCTTTCAATACATTTATATATGTTTTTTTATAAATATGCAATGATAGAAAATATATGATGCAAACATTCCGTGAGACAGTTTTTTGGGGTATTAGGAAAACAAAACGTTAGTTAAGTTTATATAGTGAATATAGGTAAAATTAATATAATGTAAACGAATAAATAGTATTAATTTCCATTACGTGCAAAAATTCGTCAATTTTTTTTCCCATTAAACGCATTGTTTCTTCGATTTTTTTATTTAGACGGGCGAAAACGAAAAATCACCAAAGCAATTTGGCGGAATTCTACATTATTTAACAATTTTTCACTTTAAAATCTCTGTAAGAAATTTGGCTAAATTCTACGTTATTTCGCGATTTTTCACTTGCGCCTGGCTAAAGAGAAAGTATTCTTTTTTCCTATTGATCTCTCTACAGTAGAAAAAAATATCGAATTTTTGACTTGGATGCATTATTATAGTATTATCCTAGCTTTTACGCGCCCGTCTTTAACGTTTATCCATAGTTTACAGCACTTTTTATTGACTCAATCGATTAAGCTTAAGTAGTAATTCAAGTTAGCGGTTTCCCCATATTTTCTCTTTTTCTATTTAAATTTTAGATAGATTTCAAATTTTTGACTAAATTGGTCAACGAAAGCATCGATTCAATGCTGTTTTCGAATCTTTTCACCATGTGGAAAGGTTGGATAGATAATAACTTGTGAGAAAAAAAACTCCTTTATCTTCTCGCAAAGGAGAAGATAAAGGAGGAGTAAAGGAAAGAATTGCTAAAAGTTGAGAATCATTAAATTTAAAAATGAAATTAAGACCTTATCAAGTTTTCTTTTCAAAACCTTTCACGTTTCTGTAGTCATGAAAATAACAATTTTTTAAGATAGCGTGGAATTTTACGTTGAAAATATTTTTTTCAATCGAAACACACAGTTCAGAAAAATATATGTTTACGTTTAATGCGTTTCTGAAAAATAAATTTATGCATATTTAAATATCCTTTTTGTGACAGGCAACATTCACGCCGTAATTGTTGCTTAACTATCAAACGACCTTCTGAAATCCATTTGTAATTACACTATTTGGAGAAATTCCAATACTTTTCATATGATAATGGTTTTCATACATCGCCACCTAGCACATTTAGTTTGAAAGAAACAATGGAAATATTCGAATCAAAAATAAAGGTTGGGCATGTGGCTGTCATTATATCATTTCCACAAAGCTTCAGATGATAGATTAAGACACGAGTTTCATTGCTCGAATCCAAAGATAACCATGGTATTTAATAAAATAATTATAATTATATGTTTTTCCTCATTTGCTTCTCCAAGAAATGATAATGTCAGTTTTTCAAGGACGCCGGAATGACAACACTTTTTATGAAGTTGTTTTGACGGAATTTCCACTATGTAGTACATTACCGCTCTGATCACCTTGCAAAACTTGATTTTTAAGATTTAATTTTTCATTGTAAAATGATTATTCTATAACAGATACTAACCAGAGAGATCGAGTGATCTCCTTCAAGCCTTCTCGAATATCCTCTAATAAAAGTGAATTTGCATTTAAGATACGTTTCTTTCCAATCAATTGAAAACAAAATGTGAACTCAGAACTGTAATTACAGACACAAAATCACATATCAAATTAAATATATTTAAGTCATTGTGAGTGACCACCTTTATGTGCTACTGAATGTATAGACAGACAGATTTTAAACTGCCTTGTTGGATTTGGCTCTAAATTTGATAAGTGTATATAATATAGATGCTGTTGTTGTTGTTAGTGGAACTTGCCATGGTCAAGCTTAGCCGAGGCCTCAGTGAATTATAAGCTGAAAGGATCATCTCTTGTTTTGAAGTAGCTCCAACAAGGGCCAAGAGTACTCACTCATTACAGTCGCTTGCACAGCCCCTTTTTACAAGAGGCTACATTCATGCATCTCACAGATAGAACACAGAAGAACAACCATTCTCGAATCCTTGACGCCCAGCTTTCAAAGAAGAAGAGATACCACTATGCCAGGGCACCGGCGTATAGATGCTAAATTTGTGTACCTGATTTTATCTATCAATCGCTCTCCGTTTTATAATTATCACGTTATCATATATTCGAACGGTTTGACAGATGAACTTCCTCAGAATGGTACTTGCTTAAAATTTCCCAGAAATCTTCAAAATTGAGGCATAGACTATGCACCAAATTTTATCAATCTGTTTCAAAGCGTTTTTTGGGTATCTTTGTCACAGACGGACAGTTTTTTCGAACTCGGGGCGATCTGAACCGTAGAGATGTCAAACTCTCGAGTTCAAATTTTCTGACGGTTATAATTTTTTATATACTCCATATAGAAAATTTAAAAAGTACGAAACTAATTTTCTGCTCTACTACTTGCATAGGGTAGTGATCTTTTAAAGGTACTGGTATGTCAAATACCATAAATATATCCTCCTGATTTCATTATAGTTAATATGTTGGCTAGGAAAACTTATGGACCTTAGATAAATATATATGCTATGTGAAAATGTCTTAGTACTGTGGTGAGAGGTTCATAAGCCAGATAGCATCTACGATAGAAGGGTAATTTCTTTTATATTGAGGCCATGTTACCCGATTACGAACCCTCAGATTGCGAGTTCGGGCTTAGGGCTATCCGCATCCGCTTTTGTACCTAAATATGCAAATTATCAACTAAAATACTGTTTCTATCCAGTTCGAGTCATGGTTTGGGCGTGGTTGTTCTTCTGTGTACTATCTGTAAGGTGTGTGAATCTCCCCCCCCTATAAAAAGGAACTATGAAAACGCATGATATGCATGAATAGCTGTTATATATGTGTTGTCGACTTCTGTAAGCCCCGTGTGATACTTAATGGTGCCCGGAGATTTCTAAATGTTCAATAAAAACATATATCAATGATATGTTTTTGTTTGGCCCTTGTTGTTCATCAACAGAAGAGAGCGATCATCATTTGGTATCATGCAAAAATCGTTGAAGTGAGATTCAAAAATATTTATTTGCTTATTTTTAGCAAATTAGCAAAATTTATCCACAATTTCGTTACATTGATGTGTAAATAAACTTAAGAATTGAATTTCTTGAACTCTTTGTATTTTAAAGGAAAGATTTTAATAAATGTCCCATTTATTCTTTAAAAAAAACGAGTTTTTTTCGATTGTACATCCCCTAATTGCTCTTTGAAAGAAAATCATTCTCTAATCACGTACGTTTTGCACTGACAATATGAAATAATATTATTCTGAAAATATAATATTCACGCCATGAGTATCAAGATCTTGTTCATGCTTGTTAATGGTGTAAGCAACTTTCTAAACTTTCTGTATTGAATCTCCTTATGAAATGAGTAAAAATTCACAGCTGAACTCAGCAGATATATTTTACTTAAATGAGGCTATTTTACTTAATGAGCTGCTAGTTTTCATAAATATACTTTTAAAAAGTTGCATAAATAAGTTTTATCATAGTGGATCAAGTTTAACATTAATTGATTTCTGTGGTATAATCGATGCTTGAAACTTTTCATTCATTATATGGTTTTAAATCTGTTGTTGCTTCTTATGCACTTGCCATGGACCAGCCCGCTCAGGTAGTTAGCGATTTAAACCTAATAAGCGTCTCTAGTTTTGTAGTAGCGCCAACTAAGGCCATGAGTACATCTTTGCTATTAGTGCATCACAATCGCTTGCAAGGCTCCTTTATAAAGGTGGACACATTCACGCAATTTACAGATAGAACTTATAAAAGAACAGCCATGCCCGAACCGGGACTCGAACCCGGGGCAGTTAGATCACGGGGAAGACACTGTAGCTCTACGCATGGAAGCCTGTTATGGCTCTAGATCTTATTGGAAGCTTTCAAGAGGATATTTGACATGCATTAAACTCTGCTCTGTCATTTTTAATACAGAGTAATTGCTTTCTATTTCCAAATGTACAAATTAAAGCATGTATTCAAGAAACTATATTGAATATTTTACTAAAAAGCATACGAAATCGTTGAAGTAAAAAAGAAATTTATATAAAAGATACCATCATAAATATCAAAGACATACTTATGTATCATAACTTAATGATTCCGTAGAGAAGAGAAACTATTGAAGCTTTAAACGTCAAAAGTCACAATTCCAAAGCATCGTTTTTCAAAAAGGCAATGAACTTTTTTATTACTGTTATAGACTGTACACCATTATATTGAATTTTTTATTATTATTTAAACCATGTGTGCTTAATTTTGTAGATGTTAAGCCCCAAAGTGTCGCTTTTATTATAAACATAAAAATTGTCTAAGAAACTATAACAAATAAGGTGAGAAAAATTTAGGCTATTTAATTGCATGCTTTATTGTTAATTGTAAGCTTCACACGACTGTTCCAAAATTTAACAATGAGTGTTTGAGATGCTTTTTGATAATCATTTGTAAAAAGAGATTTATATGTGCCAGAATTAGATTAAATTATAAACTCAGAACATTACCAGGATGGCTCATAAATAAGAATAATTCTATCATTAAAAATATTATCATATATTTAAAAAATATATATTGGCAAAAGGGGCCACTTAATTTTATTGCAAAATTGTTATAATGCATCACCCTGGGATATCGTTTGATCCATAAAAATTAACATTTTAAATTTGTATAAATTTTATAAGAAAATTATTTAAAACTATTTTTAATAACGTTTTCTAAATATATGCAGTTGTTCAAAACATATATTTTTAAGTAAAATATAAAACATCATGCATTCTAGGATTAATTCAAAAACAATTTTAATTATTCATGTCTTTGTAACTAATTAAAGCAGCACTAAAGTTTTAAAATTATTTTTATAATTTTTAAATTATTCTAAATAAAAGTTTTTGCTTTCATCTGCAAGCAGAGTTTTTGAATCTATTGTCCTTTCATTTCAACGCAAAATATACAAAGTTCAAGAAATTTTATGTAATTAGAAATATTTAGTGGCAACAAATATTTTAAATAAATCTCATGAAGATACCAAATTTATCCTTGTTAATTCGTTAACAATGAGTAATCAATCATTTAAATCGATTTGGAGAAAAGCTTGAAGTAATTATAATATCTTTTGTTCTTTCAAACAATGTCTGAAAAATTGCATATCTATGAGAAAATAATTGATAGAGACTAACAGAAATTATTTAGATATATGTGGTCTGTTATATCGTAGGACAAAGCCAGAAAAATACACCGTAACTTCCTAAAGCTGGTACGAAAAAGTTTTTAAGTCGTTAGAGTGAAACCTTTGAGTACGAAAGTTTAAAAAACGATAATGATCCAACCTGTTTTTATAGATTTATTTTATTGGGGAAATGTACAACAGCAGAAAGGACTATACATCTCATTTTATAGTTATTAAAAGGGCTTTAGGTTTTCATGTTAATAATACAATAAAATCATCAAAATTGTTCAAAGATTCAAATGATTTTTAAATTACAAAGGAAAATTATAATAGTGAATGCAAAAAGCAACAATGAAGGAGACAGATGGAAAGGGGGTAAATATGTAAAAACTTAACTCATGTTTCTAAACTTTTAGATGTGTGAATAGATTCAGTTACAGTTAAATCACTCAAATAAAGGAGAGAAAAAAAGTAAATAGAATAACAAAAAATGATAGAAAAGGGCATTTGTTTTGCACTTTTAATAAGATAAGTTTCGAATGATCACTCAAACTTCAATGGAAAATTAATATTACACGAAAAAAAACCCAAGAATGTAAAAAAAAGATTAGATGTGGAAGGGGCAAATAGTTAAAAGCTAAACTAAAGGTGGTGTTTCAAAATGTTTAGATATATTAATAAATTCAGTAGCCGTAAAATAACTGGCAAGAAAAAACTAATAAAAGCTAATAAAAACTAATAAAAGCCTAATAAAAGCCAAGAAAAAAATATGGAATATCAAACGATGATAAAACAATTATAAAACTTAACATTAACACAACAAAACTGCAAAATTCCGCATTTTTTTAGTGTGTTACATTCACTGAAAATCCATTCATTCAATTTTATATTATTTAAATTTACGAATAATCCGCTGTTTTTCCTTTTAGAAGTTTGAATCGCGCATAAAAACTTGTGTAGCATCTTTCACAGACAGAAAAAAAAACATCTCTTGGATAGAACTGAATCGAAATATGAGATTCAACCACAACACATTCATTTAGTTGCGAAGACAGGAAAATATAGCACTTTTTTTTCCTTCCAAATATTTTTTAAAAAAAAGGCATTTTATAGTATTTAATTTTCTGAGAAATAAAGGAAGATGTATTTCTTGAAATTAGGCTAATATCTTTTAATTTGGTAATGATACAAGTTTAGTTTAATTATATTAACGTCCCGTTGTAAAGCCACACTAGGGCTATTTTGAGGCGGACCTCGTAATTATGAACAGCGGTCAAATGACGAGGACGATATCTGAGCACAACAGTGGGAAAACGTTTAACCTGAGGATTTAACATGCAACAGACATCCTTATACGGCGGCTCTTCGGTGAATACGGGTCTCGATCTTGAAACCCTACAGCTCCCATGCCGGTAATGATGACAAAGAGGAAGCATTAAAAGAGCAAATAGAAAAAAACTAACAGAGAAAAATTACCTTCAGAATGTATGTTTATTTGCTGCTAAACTACAAGTTACTTTAATGCTCAAGAATTGTAACCCCTTTTGATTTGCGAATAATTCCCAAAATAAATGAAAATATTTATTCCTAATAACTAAAACATATTGTAAACAAACTAAAGCTCCTAATATATTAATTAGTTAATCACTTAATTTATAAACCTAATCACGTCTCTTTTTTCAAAACACATTATTTTTCTGTGTAATCTAAAGCAGCTCTAAATATTTATATCGTTAATAACATGATTACTTGGCCTGAGACAATAAACTATATTCTTTTTGCCAGAGCTTTGAGAAACACAATATTTCAAACTCTTTTTATTAAATTTAATTATGTTGGCAATTTTTATACAAGGCGCTTTTATAAATATTTTAATACAGGTAAAATTAATGTCGATGTCAACAATTTTTAAATCCATAGATAATTTATGTGTTGTTGTTGTTTTAATTTCATAATTCCTTTGTTCTCCGAAGATTAAATTATCTTTTCGGCCTTTTTCCAAGCTTCGTTATTTTCCATTTTAAGTCATGAAGCACAGTAACTAGTTTTTCTGCAAAGTTCATTATCAAATAAATAAATAACAACACAGTTAAGCATTGTTGTTGTTGTTGCTGTTTCCTCTGGCGCTTGCCATGGACAAGCTCTCTGAGATAGTCAGTGATTTAAGCCTAATATGTGTTTGTAGTTTTGTAGTAATTTGTAATACTTGTTTTGTAGCAGCGTCAAATAGGGCCAAGAGTACGACTTTTGCTACTCTATCCTCACGTTCGCATGCACAGCCCCTTTTTACGGGGGGGGGACATTCATACACTTTACAGATAGAACACAGAAGATCAATCATTCCCATATCACGGGGAAGAAGTCCTACCCTTACGCCAGAACGCCAGCACAGTTAACCATTTTTTTTTACATAAACATATTTAACATTGTTAGCCAATTTCTTTTCTAGAAATAAACAAAATCTAAACTTTTATTTATTTACATTTTTTCAGCGAAATAATTGGTAAATATATAGTTTTGAAATTAATTGCAGGTACAAAATTTACGAAGAATTTCATTTGCCAATATGGAGAATGAAATGGATAGTATATTTTAGTTTTTTATAAAGTGTCTTGTTTAAATTTCTTCGCAACTGATCTCTTTTAAGCGGAACTAACGCCGACCGAGAAGAACTGCAGACGCTGATTATACAATTCAAAAAACTCATTTCATCTTTCAATGCAAACATGAAGAGAAAGAAACCAATTTATCCCGAAAATAATTTTCAACGATAACTGAAAATAAACAGCCCAGACTCGATGGTGCAGCTGGGCTATTTTAAAAGCGCCGTTCACAAAACGATCCTTCAAGACTTTAAAAGTAACTCCTTGGAAGATGTTCCTCTGTAATCACCCTAGAGGAGATAAATGAATGGAAGGAGATCAGACAAAAAAAGTGGTTGATATAGTTAAGGACATCGAACAGTGATTTCGCTACCGTGCGGCTCACATCACAGACTGAAACCCGCCCAGAACACATTAGCAGCTAATAAGACTGTAAAAACAGGCCACACAATGATCCTTTGTTGGGATCTAAACAGAGGAGGAGAAAAAAACGTGCTTCCATCTCGACTGATAACTTTTGCATCTTCTCGTGCCAGATGGATACCTCCTTTCATAGCAACGCCTTGTGACTTCAGAAATGCTTACTTTGTTCTGATCTTGAACAAAATAAGCGGAAGCCTTCCGTCGCCTTTCCCGCTTCTCTACTAATAATAAATGAAAAGGCACGTGTCTATTTGTATTGGAGGATATATTGTTTGGTCTTCATCTATTAAATCTATTAAAAATAAATTTCGAAAAATAGATCAAAATTCAACAGCATTTTTTAAATAATTAAATATTAATTTTAATAAAATTTAAAAGAGATTTTGGTGTTCTTAGGTGAAGGTTTTCGATTGTATAATTTAATAAAAAAAATTCAAATTTCAAAATTATCTTTTTAACCCTTTACTGCATGAATTAATAAAGCATTGGAAAAAAATTGTTCCACGAAGGAAATAGATTAATTTAATTACCAATAAGATCTATTAAAGGAAAAATAATGAAAAAGTTTTATTTATTTATTTTTTACGGAAACATATATGGACCCGTATATAGTATAGAAAACGGTTGAAAAGCGGAAAAATTATTATCCTTCAAGAAAGATGAATATATGGACTCCATGAAAATATTTTTTTGTCAAAAAGTACTTACGTTTTACTCTGTTATCGTTTTTTGAAAATGAATCATTCGCACTTCAATTATGCTTTTTCATCCACTTGCACAAAAGTAATGTGTTTTTCTTAAATGTCATATAATCATGGACAATTTTTTTGCGTTTTATAATTCATAAATATATATTTGATGGATTAAAGTAATTATTTTATAATACTAAATTTTGAAAAAAAATTGAATCAAAGCTGCAATACCATAAATGGGCCCATGTGCGATAAAGGGTTAATGATGCCAGATTAATTTATTCCCTAGATCCTTCTTTGATTTTTTTTTTCATCCCTGCAAATAATAAAGAATGTGAGTATGTGTTGGAGTATATATATAGCCTATATGCATTTGAGTTATATAAAACAGACAGTTTGACTAGAGCCACAAAATCTAGCAAAACTTAGTTTTGGCGAGATACATTAACACACTTCAAATCAATTTATAAAATTTTTTGAATCAAATAATAATTAATAAAAAAACTAAATACGATTTGGATGTTTTTCTCACAACAAAATAATTCTGAAATATAAATTTTACATCTTTTAAAAGATAAAAATTATCTTTTTCATAACTCCGATTTAATAATCGTAATTTTTTTTAAATTTTGATATTACTTTTAAAAAAAATTTTACTTCATTTTCACCAATTCGCTTCAGTATATCAAATTTAGAAAAAATTAATTTCGGCGAAAGAAACTAACCCAATTCAAATCAACTTATAAGACTTTAAATATAATATTGATTAATTAAAAACTAAATGCGATTTTGATGTATTTCTCACAACAATATAAGTCTGAAAAATTAATTTTGTATCTTTGAAAAGTTAAAAAAAATTTTTTTTTCATAACTCCGATTTAATAATTACGTTTTTAAATTTTGAAAATATTTAAAAACAATTTTTTACATAATTTTCAATAATATGTTTCATTGTAGCAAAGAAGGCCAAACTATTTTCATAGCTTCATCAAATTTGTGATTGTACACGTTTTTGCCTTATTGAAAGAAAATGAAGAGTTTTTACTTCTATAAGAATTTTATATAAGAAATATGGAGAAATTAGTCAGTACTACGGTAAATAACATATAAATGGAAAATGAATAACCCGAAGATATTCGTTTTTTGTGGTACAAAGATGTCACAAAATCTGCCTTGAATTAGCAAGACATATCCATTATACGAGACATGAACATAACGAACAGAATAGATTTAAAGTTATTAAACTCACACTACTTCAATATATATCACAATTTAATGATTAAAATACTTTATTTGGGGATTTATTATGCTACACATAAGATACTTAATTGAAATTAAATGGGACTTTTCCTAAAGTTACAACCAAATAAAATCCTTTTGTCTTGGCACCAGGGGGAAAATTGCCAATATAGTTTACAAAGAAATACTATGGAGCAAGCCGAAATTTATTTTCATATCAGATTATACAGAGTAGATAAACAAGTTAAGTTTGGAACAGTGGGTAGAATGACTTATTTATAAATGTTAAATTTTTAAACGGATTTTATATTGTATAAGTTTAGTGGATTGTTTTGTCTATCGATATATCCTATTTTTACCTTTGTAAAAGTTTAAATATCTCTGAATGTGTGCTAAAAAATTTGTTTCGTCGCTATTTTTGATAAAATTGTAAACATATTTTTATGTTTGTTTGATGTTGAGTAACATGCCCATGTCGTATCGGGTGGAGCCAAGACGTAAGTTTAAAGCCAATTTTTCTTCTTAAGTGCCATGCAACGGGCAACGCCGTGCGGGTACAGTTTGCTACAATTTAATCTGTTTTTGTTTTTGTTTTTCAATGCATGTTTGGAATATATTTCTTTGCTTCTTACAATATTCCTTGGAATATCAAGCCTTCTTCTATTGGTTACTAAGTTTCAGGATATTACAATTTTCGATTTAACTTTCAGATTTTTGATTAAAAAATACTTTTTCTTTTCAATGCATCGATAAAAACTTTTATTACAAATGTTTTTATGTTTATCAACTTATTATAAAATATTCATTAGCGTTAAGTCTAATTTAGCTGTATTGATGTTTTTTTCAATCCCTGATATATTTAATAAAAATTTTGTTAAGTTACAACTACTGAACTAACGCGCTTTTTAAATCCAGATTGCATGTGCAACTTCAAAACAAGAATGCTAAATTAAATTATAATAATCCAATAAATATTTTATAAAACTTGATTCAAATAGAAGAATTTTATAAAATTTCTCGTCTCAATGAAATTTTAAATGTAGATTCGTGTAATTCGAAATTTTAAATGTAGATTTTTGTATTTAGCAATTTTCAGATAATTTTTTGTTACTAAAATTAAAAACTTTTGTATTTAGTAATTTTCATTAACTTTTTAAAAGTAACGTATTTAGTAATTTTCAGATAATTTTTATAATTAATGTATTTAATAATTGTCAGATAATTTTTATTAGTAAAATTAGAGATATTTAGTAATTTTCAGATAATTTTATTAATAAAATTAAAGACAGTTAGTAATTGTCAGATGATTTTTATTAATAAAATTAAAGACATATTTTTAGTAGTTGTCAGGTAATTTTTATTAGTAAAATTAAATGTATATGTGTTTAGTAATTTTCATAAACATTTTATTAGTTATGTATTTAATTATTTTCATAAACTTTTTATTAGTAAAGTATTCATTAATCTTCAGATAATTTTTAGTAAAATTAAAGAATGTGTTTAGTAATTTTCAGATAATTTTTTAGTAAAATTAAATACATATGTATTTAGTAATTTTCATAAACATTTTATTAGTTATTTATTTAATGATTTTCGTAAATTTTTTATAAGTAACGTATTTAGTAATTTTCAGATAATTTTTATTAGCAAAATTGAAGACATATTCATTTAGTAATTTTCAGATGATTTAATTAATAAAATTAAGGACATATGAATTTAGTAATTTTCATAGACTTTTTATTAGTAATGTATTTAGTAATTTTTAAATCATTTTTTACATCAAACGAAATAAATTCTACTGAAGACGAACATTTTATTATTATTATTCTGATAGATAATAACTCCCAGTGACAAATTTCTCAATCTGAGAATTTAAACAGTCACTGTTTTATAAGAGATTTCATATTATGTTAAAGTACAAATATTACTAGATGATTAAGTTTTCTATATAAATTTCTAAGCATAATCAAAATACTAGCTGTAAATTAATACATGATAAGAAGTAATATGAAGTAATGTATTCAATGTTCTTAAGATTTGTCTTTAAATATTTTAATAGCTTAGTTTATTGTCTATAAAAAATTTAACATCAAAGTTCTCCGACAAATGAAAGTCCTTATTGGTAACTTTGTCTTAATAATGTAAGGAAAAGAGATGCCCATTTGTTATTCAAAACTTCCCATCATTTTCATTCCGTAGTCGGTTCCGCGTTAAGATCTCGTCTTCTTCAGAATATACGGGGAGTTGATTGAACTCATTTATCTTCAAATCGTACCGAAAGAAAAGCCCCATTCACATGCGAATTCTTATCATCTCAAATCGAATACTGGAATCGTCAGTCTGTCTTTCTTTCAAAGAGATATGAGGCATGAATTTTTCAAATCAAGATCCTATTTTTGGATTTATCGGAAAAAGAATCGTGCATAACTATAGATGCAGATTAAATTTCTTGTTTCTTGATTTGCTTGTATCAGTAATTTCAATGGCAATACTTTTTTCTCACGATAAATGAAATTAAACAGAATTCAATTAATTAATTTTCAAATAAATCAGAATGAATTTAACCCAAGACACATAAAATTATTTTATATTCATGGATTTGTGGGTGCAAAACATAGATAAAATTAAAGACATTTAGTAATTCGAGCCAGAATCAAATGATGAGAACGGAACTTTAATGTGACCATCTAAATTTCGTTTCATTTTTCAAAGCATATATAAGATTTTCGATATCCGATATTTGTAAACTTGTCATTAGTGTTAAATATTATTGTTTAGCTATAATCAAATTTCCTCGATACGCACAGATTGTTCTCATTTGTTGTCGCAGATACCAGGTTAATAAATTCTCAAAGATGATGATGTATAGAAATTTATTTAATATTTTAACCAACAATATTCTTTTAATTCTTTGAAATTCTTTAAGCTTATGACCTTGTATGTTAAATATTGAAAGTTATAAAATGATTTGTTTGCCTTAACTATCACTTCTGATTTTGCATATAGAACAATTCTCATAATCGTAAAATTAAAAAGTAAAACTTTAAAAATCAAATACTACTAGTTTCGGAATCCCACGATTATCACTTTTCAACGATTGTGCATCACTGAAGGACATGAACGCAGGAAAAAATGAGCAATTATTTCGCCTCCCAATTCCATTAATAATTCCCTCTATTATTAAATGTAAACATCCCTTCCATTCTTCCTCTGAAATCTTTTTTGACGAAATACACTTCTTCAGACGCATGCGCAAAACGCGAAAGATTTCAGAATCCGAGAATGAACAGTATCTAAATTATAGAATTTTTATTTGATAGGAAATTAGCTTATCTTCTTAATAATTAGTATTTAAATTATTATTAATAAACTATGACAAAAACCAGTGTCCTAGCATAGGAATAGCGCGTTTTCCCGGTGATCTGAGCATCCCGGTTTCGAGTCCCTGTTCGGGCATGGTTGTTCTTTCGTATTCTATCTGTAAGAATACGAAAGAATAACCATGCCCGAATGGAAGAGATAAGATGAAGTGGCTAAGTCGTACTCTTTGTTTTAGCTGGCACTACTGAAAAAATAGGAGACACTCATTCGGCTTAAATAGGTGATAAATAATTGCTAGTAGGCTTATAAAATAACAACATAGCTATATTAAAATAATCGGTCGCCAGTAACAATTGTCTATGCAAAAATTTCCAATTTAGATTATTTAAGAAATGTTTTATGAATATATTTAAAAATTTTATTAAGATGTAGCACTTGAAATGTTAACTAATATTTAATAATTATATTTAGATTTCATCTAATCAAGTATCGCAGTCTTAGAAGGGGATGAAGTTAGGTATTCATGAAAATTTAACTATTAACAAAACGATAATAAAAAGATATGTTTTATGCCAATCATAAAATAATCATCACAAGAATAACACATACGTGTCATTAATTTATCAAAGATATATATTCTAATTGCAGCCCAACAACTAATTTTTAAACTTTTAAAGCATATTTGAACTTTTATAGGAAGTTAAACATATAAAATTTCTCTAAAGAAAATAATTTTTATATGTTGTTTAATGACTAAATAAATTAACTGCCGAAGAAAGCCCAAGATACTTAAATTTTTATGCTCCTATATGTCATATAATAATGCTCTAAACTGTATACCATTTCAATGCTAACTCGGGGAAAATCTAAGAATCAAAGCAACATTGATTGGTCTAAAATAATGAAATTCGGAACAATGAATTGCGGAACAGATGAACCTTATTTTTTCAAATCTTAGCGTGCCAAAAATATTTTACTAAACATGACTAGTTTGAGGGAGAGGATGTATATACCTTTCGTTATTTTTCAGCAATCCAATTAATTTATAAAAGCATAAAGTTTAATTATTAACGCCAATAACATTTTTATTTAACAGAACGTTTTTGCAAATCTCAAATAGTTTAAAAATTATTTAAAAGTCACATTTCAAGTGGACATTCTGAATTTCTGTTTCTTACGAATTCACGGGGGTGGGGGATACTTTTAGTACAAACCCAAGAAATAAAATTTTTGTTTATTTGTTTACCGAAACCGAACAGACTTCACTTTCAGCGATTTATTTATTCTTTAAAGAAAAATTCGAGCATCCTTAATGGAACTAGACGCATTTTATGAGCGCGGATACTAAGCTACTCTTTGTTGGCCTCGCAAATTTAATGCCAGACGTAAAATGGCGTAATCTACTTTTTATAGTTTTAAACTAAAAAGACACAAGTTTTTGACACACTTTTTTCTTTTCATTAGAATAGGAGCTTTTATGTAACAAAAATCACTGAAATGCAACAAAAGTTCCTTTTTTAAAATATAGTTCTGAAAAATAAATGCAGTAAAAAGATTCACCTGAAATTAATATTCAGCTATATATCGGAAAATGTCTTGTGTGTTTTTCGATACATGAAAGACATATATAAATAATTATGACTCATAATCACATGGAATCCATATTTCCGCAGAGTATTGTTAATATCATTCTAATATTTAATTTATTAATTATTAATTTAATTTATAAAATAATATGTAATGTTTAGAATTGCATTTTTCGTCACTTAACATAATGACACGTTTAATCGACTAGCATGTAACCTCAAAAGCCTATCGGATCTAGGCAGCTGCCTGAATGGGAATACGCCAGTGATACTTTCAAGAAAATAACCAAAATATTTCATCATTTTTTTAAAACATTTTTTAATAATTTGTAAAGTTCTGTTGTATTTAAAAAAAGAATAAAAGTAATACGTAATAAAAATCTCTGCAGTGATCTTCTGTTATGTTGTTGTTACTAATGCCGCTTGTAATGGACAAGCCCTCCCGCTGATACAGCAGTAGATTTAAGCCGAAAAGAGTGTCTCTTGTTTTTGAAGCAGCTCCAACTAGGGCCAAGAGTGCGAATTAGCCACAAACACACACTGCATTTGCTTACACAGCCCCTTTTTATAGGGGGGCAAAGTCACACACCTCACAGATAGAACAACCATGCCCAAACCAGGACTCAAACCCGGGACTCCCAGAACACGAGGCAGACGCGCTACCTCTGTACCAGAAAGCCGGCGCAGTGATCTTCTTCGAGACTGAAACTACATTTTTTCAAATCCAAATAAACTATGAATTAAAAGTAATCAAAAAATTTAATTGAAAATAGCTATTTGCCAAATATTAATTGCATTTTTAGAATAGTGGTTGTTTTCGTATTAATTTTTGATTAAATATAGTAAAAAATATGAAGGTAGAATTCTTTATTTAAATCTTCCTAATCTCTTTGTTTTTTCTGTCCGCAGTTTAAGATTAATGCTAAAGGTATATTCAACTAAAGTATTTATTTACAGAATTTTATTAATATTAATAAAAGAAGGGATTTTTTTCCTAATAAATAATTGATTAAATATATTGAATAATATGAAAGCAGAAATGTCAACTTATATTTTCCCAGTCCTAGTTCTTATATTTTCACTGTTTGTTGTTAATATTTAACCAAAATATGTGGACTCCAATCCTTTGCTTTACTTTACTGGACGGAATAATAGTATTATTATCAAAATTAAAAGTTTATAAATAAAACAAGATTAAAATGAAATCTGCAATGCATATTTCAATGTATCATGTCTGAACATCATTTCTTGAACGGCCAAGCACGACGTACTCGTGCAAGTTAAATTAAATTTTTATTCATTTAAATTTTTTTCATTGAGCGAGTCACTTTAGTATTGCAAACGATCCAAAAAACTTTGTCTCGCATTGATTGGTTACAAAATATTGCATTACCTATTTATTTCATTTCACATAATCACGCGCTCAAAATGACATTTTTCTAGGTTTTATTTGCTGTAGTCATTAACTCATTTTTTAAAAAATCTGAGCCTTTGTAAATGCAACTGCAACGCGTTATTAAAAGCTGATTTTTTTGAGATGCTCGAGCCGATAATAAAATTTTTATTTTTCGCCTACGGATGTTTGTTGAAGCCAAAAATCTCATCCTAAAAATGTTCTGACATAATAATAAAAAAAATCTAATAATATATCAAAATATTTAAAAAAATTAATAAAGAAGAATTTAAAACAAATCAAAAATAATTGTCTTGCAACAGCTTTCCTTATTTTTACTTCCGCTTAATTCATTAATTTTGGTCATGGTAGTGTGACCATATTGTTTTATACATTTAAATTTAAAACAAAATTAGTACATAGTTTTAATTTTTTTTAATTTAAATCTAGTTAATTTTTACATGAACTATTTACTGTTCGCTAAAGAAATGGGACAAAATGGTACATTTAATTTAAATGCCTGACATTTTTTCTACATTATCTCTGTTACTCAAGACGCGTTATTACTTAATTTACCTAACAAAAATTTGAAATTCAAAATTTAATTTTCTTTTCTAAAATATTTGAAGGGGGAAATTAGTTAATATTTTTAATATGAGTTACTTATTTAGAAAATGTTGTAAAATTTAGGGATATTGGAATTAAATTCGGGAATGTCTCACGTAATTCAGTATATTTACATATAATGGATCATATACTGATTAGAATGATAACTTACCCAATATACCCGATGTTCTTTGAAGGTAAGTAATATTGATAATAGTTTCTGCTAAGATTGCGCTTTCACTCCATGCTGTTGGACAGGCGGGAAATGTTCTAATCCTTTGAGCCCTCAACTCAGCTGTTCGGAATCTTGCTGCTCTCACTCCAACAGATGTCGTTTGGCGAGATATTAAGGTCAGAGCAGAAGAAACACGCGCTGCTTTCGCTCGGGGAGTGTACTTGCGTTCTGCGCATCTTAAATCAAAACATTCTCCCGCTTTTCGTGTTTCTCCGCTTCGAGACGCAAAACACTCTCTCCGACGAGGGATGTCAGCGGTTACTTTTTTTATTCTTTTTTTTCCCTTTCCTTTCGGCTGTGGGTCAAAAGAGCACGTAAAGCGGGAAGCGTTCCTCCGTCGATGGATGGCGATGGAAAGTTATCGCGTTCGATTTGACCCCGCCCGCGAAAGGTCCCGGGTTATCGTCGAATGGCCGGAATTTCATTGAAAGATATCCGACACTTAATCACACGCATTGAATCATACTTTTTCATTCATGATTCGATAGCTTAGTCGGCGATGATTTAGTCATTTTTCCGGCTCCTGGATATACGCACTATATAGTTTGTTTTTTTCCAGTAAATAGCCATTTTATTGTCACGCTCAACAGAGTATAAGCTGACTCAACATGTTTATTTTTATTTATTATCATATGGGAACATGATGTTGTTTTCGTTAGAGGGTTTTGAATAATTGAAGGCAGTGTATAATTGAAGCTAGAAATCACGTAGGCAATGCATAAATCATAAACGGCAATATTCAACAAATTTTAATAGCATATATCTTTTTACCTGCTTTTACCAGTGTTGCACTATTATTATGTACGCTTCTTTGAAATCAGACGCGTTTTTAAAACGTTGACCCGCTTTTACCAGTATTTCTTTATTAATACATATGTTCATTTCACATCAGATGCTTTTTTAAAAGATTGACATAGAACTATGACATCATAGCTGTTATTTCATTTCAAAATCGGTCGAACTAAAAAACTTTGTTTGCCAGCTAGAAAAATTGAAAATGAAAGTTTAAAAATATTATTATATACATATAACTATATATAGAGAGAAAGTGGGACGCCGATAGAGAAGTCTCGTTATTATTTCAAACCGGTATAAACTAGTTAACGACATTTAATTAATTAAAACAAATAATGATTTAAAAATAATAATATTCTCAAATGATGAGCTAAAATTTGAGAGCGTAGATTTCTTTTTTTAATTATTAATTTTGTGGAGTTTTTTTATTTATTTCCGTAATTTTATTTTCAACAGTAATTTTTGTTTCAGTAATTTAACTATAGTGTTTAGTTAATTACTTATTTAAAGGCACATACACAGTAGTATTTAACCAGTAATTTTTATATAAACTAATCAAACATATAAAAATGAATTTTTGTTTGTTCGTATTTTATGCGCTGAGGTATCATTCATCCGATTCCGATGAAACTTTTCCAACTTATTGCTTGCACTTTCTCGAGAGTTATAAATTTGGCGCAATTAATATTTTCCAATAAATAAAATTGAATGTTTATTTGTTCACATTTCATGCGCTGCCGTATCATTCATTTGATTGTGATAAAACTTAGTCAACTTATTGCTAGCACTTTCTAGAGAGTTATAGATATAGTGCAATCAATATGATCTAATATATAAAAATAAACGCTTTTTTTCATACTTTATGTTTTGCTGTACCGTTTGCGATAAAACTTAGCCAGTTTATTGCGTTGTACTTATAAAATCCATGGCTAGTTGCACATTGTATACTCACTAGTTGGACAGTCAAGAAATTTATTTGTTTTTGCTTTACCTTAAAGTATACTCAAATAATAAAGTAAAAAAATAAATTAAATATTATTTATTCTTCTCCTTTATACATCATTCGATATCAGTGGATGTATTCCTTGTCGACAAGAAAATAAATGTCTTTCTTTCTATCATTCCTAATTAATTAAGATAGCTATTTCAAATTTCGAACTATATTTTCTAAATTATTTCTACATCGGTAACAATTCACCCGGATGGGAAAAAATAAAATTTTATTTGCTTTCTTATGATTTTTTTCAAAATTTTCTACGTCATGTTTCGTTTAATGTGTAAATAAGTTATCTCTTGTCTTAAAAAGGGGGATTTGAGAAAAATCGGAAATAGTTAAATAAACGGTAAGTATTAATATATTTTGAGATAATTAACTAAAAATAATAGAATAGAAAATCTGATTATCTATACTAGATAAAGATTTGGTATTAATCTAATATTAAATTATTCATAAAATTATAATCTTAACAAATTTATTTATTTGGAAACTAAGCTAATAAAAAAAATTTCTAATCAACCTGAATTAACCTCCCCTTTACCCAGCAGTCCTTAGAAGAAGTCCAGCCCGTCTACAGGAAATTCGTCACTGAACTTTGTCATAGAAAATGAGTAGAAAAGGTGGAATGAAAGAATGAATCGTCTGCATTAAACTTTAGGAAAAATAAATAACAATTGATTAAAAAATACTCTGTAATAAATTGGTGTCATTGAAAAAGCAAAATTTGAACTTTAAAATAACGTAAAAATATATTTTCTAGCATAATTTTTTCAGAAATTAATGTGGAAAAAAAGCGAGAATGTTGGTTAATTTCTCATAACTTGAAACCATTGCTGTAGTTGAATTATCTAGTTCAATTTTCTCACGAAAACTTTGTTTTTATTGCTATTGACTGAACGACTGACCTATATTTTCCTTTATGAAACGTTAAATCATTATTTTAACATCATTCGAAGCATTGTCAAAAGATGTATATAAAAATAAAAGAGAAGTTTGAAGAAAGAAAAATTGTGATAGTGTAAATCAAAATCATACCTTTGCTTAACACGGACTATTTATATATTCCTTTATATCAAAATCGTCTGAGCTTTTTTTAAACTAATAACAATTGAAGAAAAATCATTTTGCATAAACTAAATTGGATAATTGAAAAAAATAAAACTTGAATTTTAAAGTGATTTAGAATTTTTTTGCTTGGAACTTAGTGACGAAAAAGACTATATTTTTGAGTTACTAATAATTAATATTTTATTAATTTCTGTACTTTGAAAAGTCCTCAGTATTCTTTGTTTTAAATTGCATATATTAGAAATTTGGATGAATTCGGTCGAGTTGCTTAAGAGAAAATGCAGAACATACGTAAATATATACATAGATAGAGACAATGACTTATATTTATATTAACTTTTCCAACCAGAGTTAATTTCCTTTTTTTAATTTATTATTATCATGAGTATTTTTGCTCTAACTAAAATTCTGGACAATCTGAAATATATAGAGACAAAAAGGACACTTTTTCAGTCTGGGGTAATGGGTAACTTTAGATGAACCAGCTCATTAGTTGATTCACTCATTAGATAATATAAATGTTCCTTTCACTTTGATTGATTGAATCACTAAACAAGAAGCTAAATAAGAAACTTCTTGAAACTAAACTATCACAAACGAAAAAATCACGGAATGCATGGGGTTTTTTTTCACTGTCTTCTTTAAAATATCACAAATCCTTTAAGCGCATTTCTTTTTCTCTTGTTTTAACTTATTGTGCACATAAAAAAACCCGACAGATTATATTTTAATATAAGGTTTAGCAGAAAGATTACCTTCAAATATTAATTATTTAAAGAAAGAAATTAGAGGAGAGATGATTATTCTGTGGCAAAATTTACGGATAATGCCGTGCTATGGGCGTGTAAAATATAAATTCAAGCAGGAACCAAAAATTATCAAAATAATATTTCACTCGATGCTAATTGCTAATTTGCTCTCTCAATGCAAATAATATCGAGGCATGGAAAATTCTCCGAATACTTCTACATATTCCTAAGGATGTAAGACAACGTGTATGTACGAGGGAAAATAGGGTAGGTTCATCACTACATAACAAATTGTGTAGAATTCAATGAAATTAGAGTAAGACTCATTATGGTAAACGATAATTTTAATACAATGCTTCAATATTGTGAAAATTCAAAAACATTACAAAAATGTTGGAAAAGAATTTCTAGTCAGTTACCAATTGTTTGAATATCTTACGAATATTTTTTGGATGTTGTCCACTTAGGCAAAAGTTTCGATAATTAAGGAGCATAACAGCCAGTCATAATAATCCTTATTGATACGATTTAGTTCTGTGATAGTCGGGTGGCTGCCTGTAATTAAAAAAATACTGATGATTCAAATTGTTAAAAAGATTTTGTCCCAGCTTTCTGTCTCTTTTTCTTTAATTCCCACCAGCTCTCACTTTGAATGAAAACCACTGAAATCAAGAAAGTAACATTTGTGGCTAATTATCTGACATAAACACGAGTTTATTTTTTTTAAAAAAAGACACGACTTGTTTTAGAGCCAAGGAAGATTTGTTTTACTTCTTTCTTACTAAAGAGGATTAGATTAACTTGCTTCTTTTTCTAGGAAAAGGTTATTTTTGACAGTAGAACTTTTTTCACCATCACTACCACGCACATATTTTCGATGTAAAGTTGGAACTTACTCCCTCATAATACGGGTCATAAAAAAGGACCCCAAAAAAATTTCAACATCATTTTCTACTTATCTCTGCTTAATTGCTCATCTCAATGGGAGTTGGCGGTAGTCTACTTCTCCAACTCAAAGATATTGACCCTCTTTGAAGCAACGCGCCTTCAGTTGCTGATACTTGACCCAACCCTTCTAACTTACTTACTTAGAGACACTTACCACCAGCACTAATGTAGGAAGATGCGAAACAGACTCATTAATCTAAATACATGCAATACGGAAGCAGAGTAATTTTTTATAAGAACCCTAATAAAACCAAAACTGAAACTAAAAAGGGGAAATTCCTGCTAATCATGTGCAATTTTTCAGAGAATATATATTGGTGTTATCATCAACCGTCAGAGAACTAATAAAACGGATAAATTAAAATAAAAGAATTTTTTAAAAACTTCTATTTCTGGTATATTCTCAAAACTTTGTTGCTGGAATTAATTCGTAAGTCAGTCCCATGTTAGAAAAACGTAAATATAAAATATTTTTAAATAATTACTTGAAAAAATAATTTTGAAATCTCATGATTATTTGCAATATATAGATAGAAGTTATATGGAGCCGGCGTACTGGAATAGGGGTAGCGAGCCTTCTCCAGGGTTTTAGAATCTGGTTCAAGTCCCAGTTCGGGCATGGTTGTTCCTCTGTGTGCTATCTTGGAGTTGTGAGAATCCCCCCCATAAAAAGGAGCTGTTCAAGCGAATGTAAATAATGAGTAGTAAAAAGTCGTATTCTTGGCCCTAGTTGGCTCTATTACTAAATAAGAGACGCTGATTAGGCTTAAATCACTGACTACCTCAACGAGCTTGTCCATAGCAAGTGCCATAAGAAACAACAACAGCTATATTGACTGAGATGGAAATTTTTAGTGTTTTTATCTTAAAAATTCAAAAAAATATTTCGAATTTAAATTAAATTTCTCGAATTATATGTGTGTGTATATGCGCAACATTTAACTCTCCAATAAAAACCTCAAATTTCTAAAGATAACTGAGGAAATTTTTTTGTTATTGGTTTCTGAAGAATTCTTTCTATTAGTTTTACTATACAAAGGATGTAATCCCCCTAAAAATACCAATAATCGTCTGAAAAAATAAAGAAACAAAATGTATTTTCCTCTACAATTTTTTCCTGTTTTTTAAATAATAATTCGGATCATTTAATTGTTTGAATTTGTTTCATTTATTTAAATGGGTTTTTTAAAAAAAAAAAAACTTAACTTTCTGCGCATTTTTCCTAGCCAATGTCTCGATTTTTGTTCTGTAATCCAAAATGTCTCTGACTGAAGCTGAAAGCATTTAAGCAGGCGTGAAAAAATTGTCCAACAAGAAACTTTTGAATACTTTCTCCATAAATTTTACTACATAAATCTATCTATCAACGCACCTTAAAACTTGCAATCTATTTTTCCCCACTTTTCTTGACTTTCTATAGAAAAAATACTGAACATGCTTCATACGTAGCAATCAGTTTTCGAAAGTACTCTAAGCCTTTTTGATTTTTGAAATCTCAAATCTTCTCAGTGATAACTATACAAGGTCACAACAATTAAAATTTAGTGGTTGGAATTCAATTACAAAGAAGGTTAAACGCAATGTCTTTTAGGAAAAAATATATTATTTAGATTATTTAAAATTAAATTATACTGGAAAAAAAAAGGGAGTTAGCCTCACCAAAATTTTATCTCACATCCCATTGTAAAAATGTTACTTACCTCCTTGCTGAATAAAAATTGCTGTTAACGACTAAAAATTTGAAGGTTACAAGCGTTCAGATTTTTATTTCTAAAGTCCTACTCAGCAGAAGAATTTCAATTTGGTACGAGTTGGTAATTCGAGTTTGTTTAAACGTTTTTTATTCGGTTTACTGTTACAAAAATTTAATACAAATATGCATTTTTTTTTTGGCAAGATCGTATACAAACTTTCATTTATTTGTGATTGCCTTTTTGAATTAGCGCAATTACATTGCCGCAAATATACAAATCAATCGATGATCAACAGTTTTTCCAAGTTTGATAAGTATGTATGTTTTAAATGATAAATCTATATGACAAATTTTATCCATCTAGCTCTTTTCGCTTTGAACTAATTGAGTAATTCTTTAGATTCTGATTGATAAGCAAAATTCCTGAAAATGAAGTTCATTGAAATAAAGTTAATGGGAAATTTGAAAGAAATCTAAATAGAATTTGATAGAATCTAGTGCAAAGACCAAATATCAAATCACCTCTTTCTACTTCAAAGCCTTTTTCTGTAATTTCCACGAAACAGAACGATAGAGAAAAGTTAATTCTAAAAATGAGCTTTACGGATTAAAGAAGATTTGTCAAAAGCTCCAGTTCATTTTTTTTTAGAGTAAAATATTTTTTTTTGTATTCTTTGTATACGAGATGATAAAAACAAGCAATATTTAAAAAAAGTAAGTCATTTTCTACTTAGGTCAATAAAAAAATTTTAATTTAGTAACTTTTTATTAAATAATTGCAATTGATATAAATAATTAATCAAAAAATTATAACTGGCCAAAAGAAAATCAAGTTCGTATCAATTGAAAATATATCGGAATGAGCTCAGAAAACAATCAACTGGCGTTGAATTTTCACCGCCAATTTAGGATTCTACGCCAATTGGGGCAATGCAAAGGCGTGAATTTTCTACACCAGTTGGGGTAAAAACAAATTCATCCAGATACATTTTATTTGCTCTTAATAAGAAAAAAAATGCGAAATAATTTTTCTTTCTTCCGTTTTTTTATAAATCCCTTATCCCTGCTGTAGTATGTATACAAAAAAAAAACCCACATTGACATTGATCAAATAATTTTTGTAGTTCAGGTCAAGGCACTAGTATAATATTAAAAGTTCTTAAAATATTGTCACGATATTCATAATACTCCACCGTTAAATTAAACGAAAAATTATATTTATCAGGGTGAAACAAATTACAACAGCACGAGACTGAGAACTTACTCATATCTGACTCAATTTTTAAATTCATATAGAATGTTCTAGAACAGTCCAATCTGAATATTTAAGAAAAGTCTAAAGCTTTGCAGACCTTAGATAAAAAATAGATAACATTTTAAACCAAGTCTTTGGATAGAACATCATGCATGGGATTCGAACTAAGAACCAACCATATCGAAACGAGATACTCTGTCAATTGCGCCACAGTGACTGTTGGAATTCCTAATTTGTGAGACAATATTATTGGACATTTTTTCTAAAACCTGAACCAAATTCTTTGAATAAATTACTTAAGCTATGTTCTTGTAAAATGTATTAAATGCTTCTTGATTCGAGGCAATTTTCTGATTTCTGGTCCATACGCTCCATTTATAAAATGCCATACTAATTTTTAATAGTAATTCCAATTAAATTGACACTACTGTAGATAAATGACTATAGATAAATAAATAGTAGATATGCCTCAGTTATTTTCGTAGAAGAAAATATTTTTTAATTATTATAAATAATTACTTGTATTTAATTGCAAGCACTTCCGTTATTTTCATGAATATGAAGCAATTTATTGAAATTAATACGAAAAAAACTTTTGCAAGTCGATTATTTTTAATTAAAAAAACTCATTTTTTACCCTATAAATGTTTGTAATCAATCTGAGAAGGATTTCTCCATGACGACTTTTTTTAATAAAAAGCTCATTTCTTTACACTACAGTTCTTTGTCACTTCCAAACGAAAATATGTTGGCAATCTTCATCGTTTGCGATGAATAATATTATGAAGAAAATAGAATTTTAACATCTTATTTGATTGATTATATAATGAACAATCGAAATAAAGCATACACGTACATAATAAATCTATCTCATTATTTTTTTCAAAGAAAAACATTTATAAATTGCTAACATGAATAATAAGCCTCAAACAAGGAAAAGAGTATAAAATAAATTATGCTGATTTGAAGTATTTATTAATTAATTTATTTATTTTAGCTTTTTACTTTCTACATGCAAATAATAATACTAAATCGAATGTTGAATTGAATGATATTATTTTTAAATGCCCAATTATATTACAATGTTTCTTTAAAAAAGTTATATATTTTGACAAAGCAAAAAATTGATGAATGTTATAGCTGGAGTTTTGAACGGAAAACTTTCTTTAAACTATAATGAAGTTTTCTTTTACAGATGCTAATCAATCAGCTCAAAATGACTGCTTGCATTCTTTTCTATCTTTTTGAATTACTGTCATCAGTCTTGAATTCTTCATTTAGCATCAAACAATAAACTCTTTCTATAAATCCTATATAGATGATTAATGTCATAAATAAATTTTCAAAAGATCTATATATTATAAAAAGAGCTCGTTTTTTTATAGATTTAATGATACAGTGATATTTACGGTTTAAATGACAAATGATATGCTCTTTAAAGATAATTCTTGAAATTGAAAATGGCTTAGAACAATTCTGAAACCAAGAAAATTTTTGTAATGCATACAAAAGAGAATAGTTTTAAGCAAGTAAGGAACAGAATAGAGTAATTTAAGTGTAAAGCAAAGTATAATACCATAACTATTTTAGTTCCATTTCTTCAAGCTGTTTACTTAAGAATTTAACATATTTCATTTCTATCAATCTAAAATAGTTATGATATCCTTCCATGAACAGTTTTTTTAATATTCAAAATAAAATTATGTGTTCAAAAGAATAATGAAACAAAAGATGAGCTGGTCTTCGTAATTTTTAATAAAAGACTAAAAGATTAATTAAGTATGCTTAATCAGCTCGCAAAATAAGGTGATTCGCTCAATCAGAAACTAAAATTAACTAGGTGTAAAAAGGTCAAATTAGTTTTATTTTGAATATAAACAAATAATATAAAAAATCTATTTTTAAAATCAATTCCTACTTTGGATATTAGGAAAAAGTTACATTTTAGTTACTTTTTATTAAATAATTACAATTATTGTTCTCGTGTTCTGCTTTACAACGGAAAGAGGGGCGCAGTATCGTCTGAGGCTATGGAACCCTCGAAATAACGATCACCTTTGACTGAGTACCCACAGTGGTATAACGACCGACATTGAGAACTCTGTGACCAGGTTCGAAATCTCAGGACAACTGAGGCCAATCCAACGCCTTACCGACTAGACTATCCCGACCTAAAAATTACAACTACTATAAAGTACTATTATAAAGAACTATTATAAAGGCGAGAAAGTTAGTTTTTAATTAATTAATAAAAAGGAATGAACTAATATTTGAAAAAACTGTATTCACATCAAATGACATCCACTAGGAGTTTTAAAAAATGTACTTGAACTTGACTTGATGAATAAAAAATATTTTATTAACGATTAAAAATGTGAACAAGATTATATAAATATATATGAGGAGAGTGTGAACTAATAGTAGGAATTGAAAAAAGTCTGTATCCACAAATATATTTATAGTAATAAAAGTCGTCTGTTTCTTCCATAGAGGAAATTTCTTCAATAGGAGCGGTCATTGAAGATGTTTGTTATATCAGTTCAGTAAAAATGACTTGATGTTTCAGACTAACCGAGGGATTCCCGATTTTGATTGTTTGTTTTTTAATAAAACTTGTTCCACATTTGTACTCAATTACAATTAAATTAACTAGATTACCCTCACATTCCGTATTAACCCTTTTGGCCCTCCCGGTGGCATTTGTCATCGCGGTATTTTTTTCTTAATTTTCATTTCTTTTCAAACCTGATGGTGGCATTTGCCACAATTTCCTGGCTACTGTAACCTTGGAGAAAATGAGATGATATTAAATGTGGATGATCTCTTGGTGACCCTTATCGCTAATTTCCATCAGTTTTTTTATTTCATATTTTAAAAATTCAGGACTGAAAGCTTTAAAAAATGTTACATAATAGCAATTAGATTTTAATTTTTTAAATTTTTTTATTAAAAATTAAGGAAAATTAAATAATTTTTTTCATGATCTGTTTCTAAACGAGAACGTTGTTTCTTCCTGATATCGCCAGAAATCACAATATTATTGACAAAACTTCCATTTATTTTCCTCAGATTTGCTTCAAATTTAAGTTAAACGTAGTACATTTTCCCATATTTAACATAAGTTTTTAATTTATTATAATGTTTTATGTTATAAAATAAGATTGCATATATTTTTTTAACTTAGCTATAGAAAATTTAAATTAAACGACATTTACAGTAAATAAATTTAAGATGCTCTAATATAATCCATAAGAATCAGCCTGAAAAAGAAATAATAAAATGTAATAACTATAATTCTTCAATTGTCCCATTTTTGATATTTTTAAATAATTAATTATTTTATTGCTTCTGAATATATTTTGCAGATTTATTTACGTATTTATTTGTTGAATTTTGTTCATAACTACCTCCCCTAATTAACAAGCACAACAAAGGATTTGTTTTAGAACATCCCACTTAGAAGCACAAAATATAATCACTTCAATCCAGCGAAATCTTATGACAATTTTAGTCCCAAAGTTTATTTAGACGCTTCAAATATTTAATTAAATCATCACTCGAGCCGTCCTACATCATTAACCTCTAGCTTCTGACCCAATAAAATAAGCCTTAAACCTTGGCTTGTTTATAATGTTACAGTTGTTCCAACCACAAAATTGATTAAGCAGAGTTCTCACATCTCAGATTGTCCCCATTTCACTAGAACTAAATTTACCAAATTTTCTTCAGTTCTATCCGGAATACTCTAGAACTCGCGATAATAACACAGAATTAAAAGTTGGCTGAAAAAGAATATACTGATAAACAAGTAATACAAAAAGCAATTTTTTAAATCAATTCCTACTTTGGTTTACCAAGAATTTTTTTTTTATTTTAGTTACTTTATATTAAATAATTGCCATTAATATAAATATATTTAAAAATATGACGAAATCACACTATTAAGCGGCAAAATAAAAAGCAAATTTCCTGGCAATTTCCTTTGACCTTTCTATATATGGTGTTCGAACTCTCAGATCAAGAAATGAGAATCCAACGTCATACCAACCAGACTATACCAGCATAACAATAACAATTATTATAAATAATTTGTCAAAAAATAATACTAGCATTGAATTTTCATAGCCAATTGAGCACTCAAAGTCAATGATGGCAACACAAACTGAGTTAATTTTCTACAGAAGTTGAGGTAACGCAATACAGATTAGAAATGTCTAATTTTCTTTATTCTGTATTATTTTAATTCAAAAGTACTTCAAAATGAATCAGAAAATTGATTAATTAACAATGTTTAATTTTAAATGCATCAAACGTTACGAAAATAAATCGAATCGTTTAAAATAAGCATGTTAAGGCTAACCTCATTAGTGTTCGGAAAAAATTAACTGAATTCGTTACTTATTCGGCGGCGGGGAAATGAAGATTTTTGACGAGAAGGTTATTTTTGAATTAATTATTGAAAAATTAACGAATTAATATTTTAAAAAATTTTATTAACATTAAATTTCATCCACTACAAGTTTTAAAAAAATTACTTGAACTTGATTATGTGAATAAAAAGTATTTTATAAACGATTGAAAATTTTTACAAGATATTTGTATATATAGGGAGAACGTGAGCTAATAGTAGAAATTGAATAACAAATAAAATACCATCAAAATAATCGATTAACCAATAAATTAATATGAATAGTTAATTAATACATTGTCAAGATCTTTTTCTAAAAATATGAAGAGATAAAAAAATATAAATTAGAGATTTTGATAATAATTTTAAGTAATTCTTTTTTATTGTCATCTGAGAACAAAATGCTATTTTGGTTAGGATGTTTTGATATCTCCGAAATTTAAGGGCAAAAAATAAAGACTATGGGCCACTAGAAATTATCTGTTGAAAAAATAAATTTACTTGTTTTTACTAGTATTGCATTATTGTTATGTATGCTTCTTTGAAAGCAAATGAGTTTTTAAAAGGCTGACGAAGAACTATGAGATTAGCTGAAGAACTATGAGATTACCGAACTATGAGATTAGCTGAAGAACTATGAGATTAACGAAGAACTATGAGATAAGCTGAAGAACTATGAGATTTGCGAAGAACTATGAGATTAGCTGAAGAACTATGAGATTAACGAAGAACTATTAGATTAGCTGAAGAACTATGAGATTTGCGAAGAACTATGAGATTTGCGAAGAACTATGAGATTAGCTGAAGAACTATGAGATTAACGAAGAACTATGAGATTATTTCATCTCGAAATCGGTCGTGATTGTTTCAAGCCGGTTTAAACTAGTTAATGACTTAAATTAATTAACAAAATAATGACTTAAAAATAATGGTGTTCTCACATAATGATTTCAATCCTTAATTTCATTTTTAATTTTTATTATTTTTGTGATTATAATACCATTCGAAAAACTAAAGAAGCTGTCACTTAAGGGTAAAGGATAATGAACAGAAAATCTGTAAGATCGAATAACAAATCTGTTGGCAAAATCATTCATAAAAGTATCATAAGTATGCTCCAACTGCACCTAGTTATGTTTCCGCCGCTCTCTTAGGATGAGGACCGAGGCGAAACTTCCAGAGGAAGCCATAACTCATCTTCTCGCAAAGTTCGCGACGTTTAAGAGTCGGCTTCCAAGAAGTCTTCCGCCGGGGCCCACCCACATCCCGGCTGTCACAGTCTCGAGTGTTTTCAGACCCCATCCATCAAGTGTAGTAGTTGGTTGAATTCAACTTCTTTTAGTTAGGTTATATCCCGATATTTTTTAAATATTAATTTACTGCTTATTTCGTTACAATTCGAATATTAATTATCATGTTAATGTTTATCTTATTGCTGCTTCATGTTCATTCAGAACCATTAATGTGACATAAAGAATGTAACTTCACTTATTATTTACAGTTAATGTTTTTCAACAAATGTTAAATAGCCCTTATAAATGAAAATAAAGGTGGGGGGCCAAAAAAACTAAGTATAAAATTTTATTTTGGAATGTTAATACTGTTAATTTAAATTAAATAATTGTGATTAATTAACTTAAAAATTAATTGTAAATATATGTACTTTTGAGTATATCTATGCGTAGTATAAAAAGAAGTTTCCTGAAAGCCTTTGTATGTTGGAACCACAAAAATTCGAAAAATAGTTAACGAATATTGGAGATACTTATACCATTTTGTAGAGCATTTGGCGGAGAGGGATTTAGTATATTAAATTCATATCAAAATAAAAAGGGAAGTTTTATAATTGTGATTTTAACTTTGCACTTATCGACGTATGCGCGAAAACAGTAAACTGCGCATGCGCAAATAGTAATAGCTGTGGTACGCACATTTTTTCGTTTACGTCTGATTTTAAACAGCGATTCGAATCTCATTATGCCCCCCCCCAAAAAAAAGAAAGTTCAACCTTGTCAGGAAGATGAAAGAAACATTCGATTATCGAATATCAGAAAAATAATGCCCACACTTAGGGAAGGAGAGACTTTTGATGAGTGAAATAAACGTCTTTCTTTAAATGCGGAGACAGAATGAATCTCCTGAGGCGATAAACGATCGCCTGTGATTTGCATACAGACATATCATATTTTTAACTTTGTAAACAGTCTAAATATTTCTGAATGTGTGCTATAAAAATTGTTTTGTTGCTATTTTTGATCATTTCTAAACATATTTTTATGTTCATTTGATATTACGCGACATGCCCTTTTTCATATGGGGTGGAGGCTAGACTTAAGTCTAAAGCTAATTTTTCTTTTTGGATACTACGACAGGGGAAACGCCGTGCGGGTACTGCTAGCAAGTAAATTAGTTGTAATATTATTTATTTCCCACATACTAAGTGTTGCTCATGTTTAAAATGTTGTATTCCTATTTCGTGTATAGTTATTAAATTCTAAGACATGCTACTCCAAATTGCTGGGATATTGGCGTTGTTCAATATAAATGAAATCTCTTCTGAATGATATGGTCATGGTTGAACTCAATAAAATATTTTGAATAGTAAACTATTCATTAGGTGTTATTTAAATAGCTATATCTGTTCTATTGCTGTTTTGTTTATTATGATCATGAAACTTCTTAGAGAAATCAAGTTCAATGACATCATAGTATCATCAAGAGTGATTCGAGAGAATTTACTTCAAATTACACCCAATCTTTTTGGAGAAATAGAGTTTTATTTTCTGATTCCTCGTGAAAACTGTAGACAATAATCAATGAAATACAATTAATCAGCAGGCACATAATAATTTATGTTACTCTTTAGCAATGTTAGAATCAGGAGCTACATTATAGTACCATTAAAAGCATAAAAGGAATAATTTTTGGAGTTCTTTTATTCGTATTCTTCATTCAAATCACGCAGATAAGATTCAGAATCTCCTTCCTTCAGTCTTCAACAATGGAAGAAAATTAAGTTATTAAATATTTTAGAAAAAGATAAAAACGATTTGAATTTCATTTCAGGAAAAAAGAGTACTTTTAAAAATTTGTCGAAACTTAAATAAAAATTGCTGCCAATTAAGGCTGCACTTATAAAATGATAATATTTTGAATTTTGAAATGGTAAAAAAATTATATTCGCTCAGTAAAATTTTCTGAAGTTATTATTTAAAACTTTAAAATATCTCTTTATTCTTCCTAATGGGAAATTTATATTTAAAAAAAAACAGTTCCGATGTACACTCTCTTATATTGAAAAGTATATATCAGCCAAATTTGAAAGATCTAGGATAAATGGTCTCATTCACAAAGAGTCAATGCTCCCATTCTTAGTAGTGGAGATTAAAATTGAAATATTCTAATTTCCATTTTAATTTTTTACAACTTTTTTTTATTTTTTTCATTTCGAATTTTATTTATAATATATGAACAACTTTTGAAAATTGAAACTAAATTTAATAGGATATAGAAGACAAATGAATGAAATATTTAAAACATCTTCATTATTTTTATTTAATGGAAATGATGAATGCAGAGGATAAAATAATCATTTCTCTACATCGAAATTTACTTTTTAATAATAAAAAAAACTTTTTCATTAACTATCAAGAGTTCTACAAAGAAATTTTCTTGTACTTCGCTATATTTGTGGAAAAAAACTTAAAGAAAACTTATTATTTTGGATTTCAACAGCTTGCAAACGCATATAATTTTTTCTTTTTATTTCTAAGCCCTTTCTGTATTAAACTAGCAGGTGGTCGGAAAATAAAATCTAGCACGACATTTTAAGATGCTCGCATTATAAACCCTCGCATTATAAATTTTTTATAATTATAAAAAAATCTAGTTAATGCCATAGTTATTGATGACTATGAACGACCAATAGAAATGAAACTATAAGACGGACATTCGATAAAAAAAATAAAAGTAGTTGCGAAAAGGGAGGGAGGGGTTTGATTCTCAGATAAATTGAGTGCAAAAAAAAGCTGTTCCGTCAATCACAAAAGTGGAATTGTGACAGTTCCTAAGGGTAAAAATATCTTATGATGTTTTTTTAAGAGATGTTGATTCTCTACATTTTCCTAAGATGGTGATTGAAGTGCGATAACCAAAGATGACCTGTTATTTCAAAAACGAGCAGTGTTGCAAAAATTGTTCGATTTGAACAGAAAAATTGTGTTTTATTCTCTTGAAAGCGTTTTTTAACTTGTTGCAAAAACTTTACTCAAGAAAATAAAATACAATTCGTAAAAACATCTTTATATCAAAACAGCGGAAAATTTTACTTTGTATTTTATAAAATTATCGCATACCTTTTTTGATGAGTGATTTCCAGTAAATAAAAATGAATATATATTAAAAGATATGACTTTTCGTTTGACTGATGTGAAAATCAAATTAGAATGAAATAATACATCAAAAGGATTCTAGAGTTCAAAGCGTGCATCGCTTAAAAGAGGGTTTAGAATGGCATCAAGAAAACCATTATTCATTGTACTGGAAGACATAATCTGCAAATGGATTGCTGAAAAAAAATAAAAGTATCTAATTGCTCACTGGACTATTAATCAATAATTTATCCTTACAATACAACAAAAGAAATTAATCAACATAACAATGAGTGAATAGTTTTATTTAGACAAAAATCTACGCAAATTGTGTATGTAAAAAGCAATTGTCAGAAAGAAGCACTATTGAGCCTTATGCATGGAAATTCAATATAATATCGGTTTTTATCTTTAGAATAATACTTAACGTGCTTATAAAATAATATATTTCTGAAATTTATGAATCAGAAAATCACTTCCTACATTATTGTGGTAAATATTTCTGGCATAATTTAGATGTTGCGAATAATTTACTGAAATCATTTTCATTCGACTCATCTATCCAATTCCTGATTGTTCTTCAATTTCTATGAATTCTTTCTATTTCAATATAACAATTGAAAATGTAAATGGAAAAATACAAACATATCTTCAAAAGGCAAGCCAGGTTATATCTGACATTTTTTACACATCAACTTGCTGTTGGATGTATGTTTAGTGATAAGGTTTCCAACTCAGAAGCTGTCTCGATTATCTGATAGTTTTTCAAAATAACCAAGTTCCTCTAAAATGACCTTCATATGGTTTTAACAAGAGATGTTAGAATGTATTAAACAAAAAAGAAGTAAACTTTTTTTTCAATGGATCGCATTTTCAATCCATTTAATACATCTCCATGGGAACTGTGAATCTCTTATATTTACTACCAAGGTATTACTTCGTGTTCTATATGATATTCCCGTTGGGAATATGTTGGACATTAATTGCCCCGAAAACAGCACCACAATACTATTAATCAAATAATTTCATTTTTTTAAACTTTAAATAATGATTTTCATTATTTAAATACAGGAAGTCCTTATTATCATTATGCGAGAAATTTTGCTTACGAAGTTATACAATGAAAAAGCGAAACATTTCTTCTTGAGCCTATTGTTTAAACAAATGCTGTAGTATAAAGAATTAGCAGTGTTAAAAAAATAAGATCATAAGATTTTTTCTGAAATTTTTCACAGGTTATAATTTATCTAAAAAATAGGTTGTAGTAAAAAGTATATTGTATTTTTTGTCATTTAACTATGTAATTTGTATATAAATATTCTCGAGAAGAGACATTGTTTAATCGAAATAGAACAAGATGTTACAGTTATCGAACAAAATTTCAAGGAATTCTACGAAGTGTAGGGAAGAAAATTAAAACTTATACAAAAAAACAATAATTTGTGAGAAGGTGTTGATATCAGACCACAATATTCAGATTCAAAAACTCTATAAAGCATGAAAATTGTGAGCTACTTAAAAAAGATAGATACAATGAAAACCAAAACCTTCAGCAACTCGTTATTACAAACAAATTTAAAAAATGACACGCGTAACGCTATCTTAGTTTTTTTATGATTCATTTCAGAAAATTTGGAACATAGCAAAGCGTTTCCATGCTTGAATTTCAAAAGCGATAAAAAAAATCTCATCAAAGTGCTACTGAACCTCTAGTGTTACTTACATTTTCTGAATGATGTGTACATCAGATACTTAATTAATTGTAACAATATGCCCTATATAATTTTTATAACACATCTTCTGCTCACGGAGTCGGTTCCGTTCACCTGCACCAACATTGTGTGAGTTTCTGTGGCTTTTTTTTCAAGTTTGTAACAGAATTTCATGTTGCTCCATTGCTCCATTTCAATTTGACGTGAGTTTTCGTACACACACCGTTCGACTGGCTGTAGAGACTAATATTCGTCTCTTTATTGCGCTACTTGTTACCTGGTGTCTCACCATGGGTCTCTCCAAGCGCATGCGCGGGGGCGCATTTTTTACTCACACTGCTTTTGAGATATCCATCCATTCACCGAAACATTTAGATGCACTTTGTATAATATTATGTGATGATATTGATTATCATTATAAAGGGATTCTCCAGAGATTTATTTCAGAGCGGGCCTCAAAGACAAAATGCTAGCTTTGAAAACAATTAAGGTGAAATATTAACAGCGGAAGCGAATAAAATAATTTTATTCCTTGAATCACTTATTCTTTCTTCTCTGATGACCAGTCTCAACTTCTAATTATTCGTTTGAATTTTTCCATAACTTAAACAAATAATTAATATTATTACGAATTAATCCATGTTATTTTCATAAGCACTTAATAGAAAAAAGTTTAAGATAATTATATTTTAGTTTATGATTTCATCTAAAGCAATAATGTTTACAAGTTTGACACTAATTCTAAATTTCGATACGCATAACGATTTTTTTTAAAATAGAGGATGTACATAAAGTCCCTATCTATTTTATAGAAAGGGTTAAAATAAAACTAAACTTCAATGGAATATTAATGAAGGAATATTTTAATGTGCAAAGCAGACATTTTTTTCCTCTGAGTGCCACAAGCACGATCCATGTCCAGCATATCCAAATAGACAGCTTCTGTTACTGTTTGCTCAATGAAGAAGAAAGGGCCATACACTTTGGTCTTGGTTATTCCAAGCCACACATTAACCTTTGGAGAATCTCTTTCTCGTGATATGAACTCATGTGGTTTCTCAGTGACTCAAATGTGACAATTGTGTCTATTAACCTTTTCATGCGTGCGAAAAGGTCGGGATGGTCTGGTTGGTAGAGCATTGGACTCGTACTCCTTAGGTTACGGGTCCGAAGCTCACCGGCCAAAAGATTCCCCAAGTGTAATGGCGGCTGGCGCTCATTAAATCTGTTCGTGGTCGCAAAGTCCTCCAAGAGTAGTACCACTTGGGATACTGGGTCAGAGGTGATCGTTCTCTGTTCCAGATCTAAATTACGATCTGAGATGAATGAATGAATTTGCATGAATGAAGCCCACCCCAAAAAAAGAGTTGTGACGTGTAAGTAGCAAAGTCGTACTCTTGGCCCTAGATGGCGCTACTTGTAAAACAAAAAGACGCGTTTCTTAGGCTTAAAATCTGCTGATTGTATCAGCGGGGGCTTGCCCACGACAAGTGCCATTAGTCACAACACAACAACATGTGTGAGATGTAGCTTCATCACTAAAAAGAATAGGCTCCATTAAATTTTCATTTTCAATTTGTTCACTTAACTCTGCACACATATCTGCTCTTGTCATAATCTTTTTCGTATAAATCATGTAAGATTTGAATGTGAAAGGCCTTTTTCTTTAATGTCATTTTCAAAATCTTATGAACAGTTGAGGTAGGTATGTGTAGTCTATGTGATGCCCTGCGAATCGACATGTGTGCGTCATTTTCGAAGACTTCACGGACTAACTCAGCACCTTGTTGTGGTGTAGTGGGACGTCCAGATCAATCTTCATCATGAAGTGAACTCATTCTTTTGCATTCGGTGAGTAATTCAAGAATAGCTTTATCTGTGGTGAATCGTCTTTGAAATCTAACTCTAATCACATGATACTTGTTTCCCCGGATGCGGAGTTTTACAACCAGCATACGTTCTTCTTTATTAATCATTATTCTGCATCTGCAATATAAAAGATTTCCTACCATTGAATCACAAAAATAGATAGGACCTTTATGTACACCTTGCACTCTGAGAAGTTCACTGGATCTAGACTTCTTCTTCACCTATTTCTTGAAGAACAAATATCCATTAAATAAGGTTTTTGAAAAAAATAATTAGATTTTGATTTTAAAAATTATTCGAAATTTTTACGAATTTGTACTCATTTTTTAAAAGTATTTTGAACTTTGAAATATGATACATCTGTATATATTGGATCTGTATATTATACTATTTTGGTATTTTAAGAACTTTATTGTCAGATAATCGATTAATGTAATAAAACTTTTATTTCACTTAATGAGGTTGTCTGGTAACGAATTTGTGGAAAAAAAAGAAATTTCAATATTCAATAACATTTATAATGATGAAGTATAAATAAAATAATAAATAACTAAAAATAATTTAGAAATAACTGCTTTTTTATTATGCACGAATAAAAGTATACTTTTAAAAACTGTTTGCATTAATTTTTTTAAATGAAATTCTTATAAATTTGTATAGTTTTACATAAAAACTTTTTCAGGAGGATCATCTACTTTTTCTAGTTTAAAGGCATGGAAAACTGCCGGGCGACATCAGCAGTAATTAAAATACATCCAATCACCTTCTAATTTTTTTTTGTTTGTTTCTTGAATTATAAAGCAGTTATATCACTTCTAAACATGTTTTTCTAGTTTATATCAATTCCAAGTTCCTTTTATAATTTAGTCTTTTATAATATAGTCTTGCCCGTACGTATTGAAAAAAAATGTTATATTACGTTAACAGAAAAATCCTTATCACTAAATTTCTGGTTTATTTAAATGGTTTATTTAATAGAGTTGCAGGTTTATTTAAATTGTTGAATTAATAAATATCTTGTTTATTCAAATGGTTAATTTAATAGAGGTCAGTTTATTTAAACGGTTGATCTAATAAATTGTTGTTTTATTTAATTGGTTGATTTAATAAATTGCTAGCTAATTTAAATGGTTGATTTAATAAATTGCTGGTTTATTTAAATGGTTGATTTAATAAATAGCAGCTGATTTATTTAAATGGTTAGTTTAATAGAACTATAGTTTTATTTAAATGATTTATTTAACAGAGTTGCAAATTATTTAAATAGTTGATTTAATAAATTGCTGGTTTATTTAAATAAAGGATTTAAGGGAGTTGCAGGTTTATTTAAGAACCATGTGAATAAACCAGCAACTTTGCATTTATTCTGTATTTTCTGCAGACGTTTTGTGTTTATTTTGGAACACAGTCTTTTCTTTAAGTAAAAAAGAACCAAGTTCTGATGCGTATTTTGAAGATCTCCATTCCCCCCTCTTACCATCAATCCACTTGTAGCGTTTGACGAAATCCTGCTGGTTTTGAGATGGGACTGCTGATGATCAACAGGTGACTGATGAAGCTTTCGCATGACATCATCTCACCCACGTAGTTTAGCCAATTAAGAGGAAGGACACATATTTCTCCTTTTCTCAATGCTTTAAAAATATCGTCCTTATCTGTTGATCACTCTTTTTAATTTCGATTTCTCAAACTAAAAAATTAATCCAATTAAGAAATTCCGATCTAGTCAGAACCGTGAGGCGGGAACCTGAAGTGGAAAAAAAAGTTACAATGATCGAAAACGTAGATAACTATTTTTAATATAAAGCTCCACATCATATACTGAAATGTTATTTTTAACTTCTCAATTTTCAGTCGAAATGAAATGAAGAAAAGAATATTAATTTCCAATACAGAGAGAAAAGAAAAATAATACTCGCAGACGATTATTTTTTCATTAAAGAAAAATATTGGCTGCCCAGAAAGTTTTTCAATTAGACTAACATAAACTGAAATGAAGTAATGAAGCATTTACAATGACGAATATCGAATTCAAAAGAGAAAAAATATGTGCAGACGATTGTTTCTAATTTAAGAATAGACTCAGCAATAGGTATAGAGGTAAATACTTCATCAACAAACTCAGAGATATTTTCAAAACTGACCTTTAGTAACTGACCGGTTTTGAGAGCTCTGAAATTCCAGAATTTTGCCTGTAGCTATTTTACGTAATTGTTTTCATTCATTTGCGACTTCTAATTTAAGAATATCACTCTTACTGCGATGCATCGAAAGGCTTTAACTTTCTTCCAATACTGATTTACAAGTAATATTACTATCGTTTTGATATTAAAGAAAATTATGGCTTTCCCTATGCACAGAAAACTATCAATATTTCACGAAGAAATAATTTTTAATTCAAAAAGAAAGATGAAGGAAAGGAAAATAAAAACACATTTATAAATAAATTTTTAATAGCTCTACGGAGAGTTGCGAAGATTTGTTGCATTTAAAACTGCAGAAACTCTGTTTATGTTTATATTTTAATTTCTAGCTCTTTGAATTTTTTCCCACGAATGTTAAATGAGACATCCAAAGTCTTAAAACTGAAATGCTCAATTTTTTATGTTCTCTCTTTTATTTCTTGAATGTAAATCACCCATTATCAAAATAAATTTTCCAGGCTTTGGTATCAAATATGGATTAGTTTGAAAACAGAGCTAAATCTTTCAAAAGCAGGTTAAAGATAAGAAAAGTCTGTTTTATAAAACAATGGTATTTCAATTACTTCTATTTTTCGATGTTTCCTTAAATCTTGCGAGAATGACATTTAATTTCAAAATATACTTTGAATATGAAGTTATTCGACAATGGTCAATTATCCCTACTTCATTTTTTGTAGTAAATATACAAAACGATAGGTTCAGCAGTGATGCCATTTCTCAGTAATATTCTCTTCTGCTTTTCCGATACACTTCATTTATTACATTAATACATTTGCTCACGCTTGTGGAATCTCTGGGAGGAAGAAAGCATTGGCACTGTAATGACTTGATTCTGCCCGATCAAATGAGAGGGTAGCGTTTAAAGAAAATTTCTTTATTTACAGCTTTATGTACTAAAAAAAACTAATTATCTAGGTTAATATGACAGATGATATTTACAACATCATTGACAGTTATACATGAATAGTTCATTGATTAATTTCGGAGGAACAACCTCACTAGAAAAGCTAACAAGGAGTAAGCGCATCAGGCTATTATAGGGGTAGCTCAAAGGATCCACCGATCTTCATCGGGTGGATCTTGACTCAGAAGCCCGAATCACACGAAACTCCTCCCGTCCCCTTTAAAACGGCAATCTTCCGAAGACTTCGAAACCTCGGTAGTCTCTTTCGAACTCTCAAGAACTCTTTCTCGCCTTCCAAAAATCTAGCGTTTAATTTTCTATCAAAACCCCGCCTCCCATTTTTACATTGGTGCACTTGAGTTCTCGGTTACCCAATAGTTATTCAGTAAAAGCGTCAATGGTCTCCAGTTGACCGTGGGAATGTCCATTGATGTTCATCCTCGTAGCTTCTTCTTCTGTACAGCTGACCACCCCGCCACCACTGAACGCAGCAGTATCGACAGGATTTGTTGTGGCCGACTGTGGGCTGTAGCAATGTCCATCCTTACATTGACAGAATCTGTCAAACTATTATTCTCATCCTCGTAGCTGATACTCCATAATAAAAGAAAGATTTGCATCCAAAGGGTTTAACACTCCTCACCATTTATTATTTCCTTGGAAGGACGAGAAATGCACTGTTATCTGGACACCAAATGACCCCATTAGGGGAGAGAATTTCCCCATCTGGCAGTCTGGAGCACTTACAAAGTGAAGGGGCTACACAGTTCATGACACAGATAGCCGGAAATTCCAATTATCAAGTGTGGGAATCGGGAAAAGTTACAGAGATCCGAAAAATATCTCAGAGCAAGGGAGATGAATCTTTATAATACAGATGTCAACCATTGATGCGTCTCATCAGGCTATTCCGTGGAAAAGGAATTTCACTCGGTACATTTTTTAGAAGCTCAAAAAGATAGAGAGAAATATGGCTTCAGAAAGGATATTTAAGGACTTTCATGTCATGTTTCAAACTATAGATTGTTAGGCTGTGACTGGTGATATGTATATTCGAAATAATACAACTATCAAGGTTTCATTGTTTTAAACGAATTTCATATTTTACTGTTCCTATAATATATGAAGAACTTCCAATTACTCTCAGATAGTTATTAATTAATTCGATTAATAACTATTTTAATAAATTAATTATTTTAGCCAACTATCATGAAATAAGTTTTCATTCGGAGTGTAAAACAATATGCTTTGCAACTTTCTTTAAAACAGCAAAAATATTAAAAGTCTCTTTTATATAAAAATTATTTTGCTGACTTTATCTAACCACTTTTTATTAAGTACAGCCATGTAACACTTTCTACAAAGATAATTTCTCAAACCAATTGAAAGAGTTGAAATTGTTGTTTTCTACTTTTAAAATATTTAGTAAAATCAATAAAAAAAATCTGTGGTAATAATTAATAATTTAATGTAGCCCGATAAAAATCAAATCTAGATGAAGGTTCAAAAACAATAACTTTTCCAATCTTATTTTATGTAAGATATCGATATTCTGCACATCGATTCCACAATCTTATATTGATAAGGTCAATATTTAAATTTTTATAAGCTAATAGACAGCACAGTTAAGGAAAGACTTGAAATTGTACAAAAAAAAATAATGCATAGTGTTTGAATTATTGTAAATGCATTGTAACTCTGTGGTATTACTTGAAAAGCTGTCCAGCGGAAAAGTGAATTCAACTCGTTTGCTCGTTTGACCTAAGTTCTTAATTTCTAAATATATGTTGCTACTGATCACTAGTTACAAACTGCAACAAAACTATTTTACTTTCTACAATCTTGAAATTACTGGTTAATTAACAATTCGTTTGATATCCGGTTTGCTGCTGAAGTAGTGGCTAATAAAAACGTAGCAATCGAAATTTTGTCAATTTTTTTTACACAAGATTGATACAGTTATTCAAAGGACAGTTCAAGAGCTAAAATACGAGGCATATTCGGAAAGTAAGTACCGTTTCATTATACTGCCGCTGCAGCACTGCGATCGGCGTTCTGCGCATGCGCACTAGTCTTCCTTGTTCACTGACTCTCAACTGATGCCATTTTGGACGCTGTAGGTTGTGTTTCCAGTTCGCTGTGCTTGTTTAAAATGTTTAAGACAATTACTGATCCCGCCGACTGTGAGATTCGTTCTGTTATCCGTTTTTTAAACGCAAAAAATGTGAAACCGGCTGAAATTTACCGTGAAATTAAAGAAGTGTACGGTGAAAACGCGATGAGTGATGGAATGGTGCGGAAGTGGGTTAGAATGTTTAATGAAGGTCGAAAAAATGTTCACGATGAGGCTCGGAGTGGTCGGCGTTCTCTTGTCAATGACGATCTGATACGGAAAGTTGATGAAAAAATCAAAGAGAACAGACGATTCACAATAACGATACTTTCAGACGAATTTCCACAAATTTTACGTACTGTGTTGTACGAAATTGCAGTCGTGTTTATCATCGTTGGCGGCAAGTTTCTACGAGGAAGGCATAGGAAAACTCGTCACTCGCTACGACAAGTGTTTGAACATTGGTGGAAACTACGTAGAAAAATAGTTTAAGGTTTGGTCTTTCATGTAATAATAAAATTTGTTTGAAAAAAAATGTTTTGTTCTATTTATTAAAAAACGGTACTTACTTTCCGAATATGCCTCGTAGTTATTTAATGATTCATTCCCAATAAAAAATAGATCAAAATTATTCACAGCGTCATATTACAACTATTTTGTAATATGCACAGCGAGGAAAGTCTGAAAAGTGGTGAATTTCTTCTGACAATAAGTTTCTGACTTTAAATCTGATATCTAAAAATGTCTCAAACTGAACAGTAAATAATTGTCTGAATGAGACTTGTTCAATTAGGTTATCTAAAAGATAAAAGTTCCAATAAATTTTCAATCAATCAGTCAAAGCAAGAAACACAATAAAGGGGCATAAATCGTATCAAATAATGGTTAAAAAAGAAGAAAAACCTTTATTATTTAGTTTTTCCTCTCATGCAAAAAAAAAAAAAATTAAAATAAAATCTGCTATGCATAATTCAATGTATCATGTCAGAATATCATTTCTTGAACTGCCTAGCATCACGTGCTCGCGCAAGTTAAAATTATATTTTCATTTATCTTAATTGTTTCATTTGAATGAGTCACTTTAGTATTGCAAACGATTCAAAAAAGACTTTGCCTTTATTGTTAAAAGACTTTGCCTTTATTGTTTTTTGCTTCATTGTTTAAAAAAATATATCACTTTTCCCATTTATTTCATTTCATATAATCACGTGCTCAAAATGACATTTTTCCAGGTTTTATTTGCTGTGGTCTTTAACTTATTTTTTTAATCAGAGCTTTTTAAATGCAATGGCAACGCGTTGTTAAAAGCCGATTCTTTTAGATGCTCGTGCAGATAATAAAATTTCAATTTTTCACCTACGGATTTTTGTTAACGCCAAGAACTTCATCCCATAGACAACATCATGTTCTGACAAGATAAAAAAGAAGAAGAAAAAGAAATGATGCTGTGTATAAAAATACTTTTTTATGTTCATATATTTTGTGCTGGTGTCAATTTGAGGAATAAAATATATTTTAGCGTTTATTGTTCTTCATATCAACAGATAACTGAACATTGTAAGCCAGTTTCTTTATCAATGATACCAGAAGTCGTTTTTCTATTACTTTAAAATGCATTTTTTTACATATAAGTTGCAGGGCTTGGATAGCCTGGTTGGTTGGGCGTTGGATTTGCCTTTCTTGTGTTCCGTGTTCGAACCTGTCAGCCGATAAATATGTGTACGTGTGGTGGACGTTAAATCTGTTGTGACACAATGTCCTCCATGTGAAGAGGAGGACATTGGAGGACCACTGGGGGTTCTGGGTAAGAGGTGATCGTTCTCGGCTCCAAATTTAAGTTGCGATCTGTGAATGAATGAAATGCATGAATGAAGTCCGCCCCTTAAAAAGGGTTTATGAAATGTGTGAGAAATCATACTCCCTCCCTCGGGTACTCAGGGGTCCACACCTCAGAAGCTTACAGCACCCCTCCTTCCGTTGTAAAGCGGAATACGAGAAAAACAATAATTGTAATTATTTAATAAAAGTAACTAAAATAAAAAATTTCCTAGTAACCTGTGTAGGAATTGATTTTTAAAAAAATATTTTTATATTACTTGTTTACAAATCAGTTACGCTATTTTAAAGATAAGTAACTATAAAAGCTTCAGATATTTTTTTAAAATGCCATCAATATATATCACTGAAGATTAAAAAATGCTTAAATAGTTCGAACACTGCACATTAAGCTGTGCCTGAAAATCGAGTGGATGACTTTTAAGGATAATAGAAGGAGCTAAATGAACTTGATGAATTCCACCGTTTAAATGAATGAGGTTCCAAAAACAACAAACATTCTTTAACTGCACATCATTTAATATTTTCTCATTTAATTGCCGCCACTGAAACGGGCTTTTAAAAAATTACACTTCCTGCATACAAAGCGAAGCGGCCAAAGGATCTGGAATGAATGGTTTGAGGTTTCGAGTGTCGTTCCAAGCAATTGCTTTTGACAAGTGTGAAAAATGAATCATCGCATGCAAATTTTTCTCGGACAGGGGTCACATTCCTCTAAACTATTAACAACTTTCTCCAGCTCGCAAACGAAGAAGAACGAAGGAAAAAGGAAAAGAAAAAAACTTTTAATGAATGAACTTTTTTTCTCTTTGAAAAGAACCTTGTAAATCTGGGATCGCAGTAGAGTGCTCACGTCCATTCAAACGTTTGTAAGCATTTGATTTTTCTAAATCGAATTTTTTTAGTTTCTTAAGGATCATTGAAAGTTTTAAATCTGGGCTTGTTTTATAAAAAGGCCACCTCATAAAAATCGCAATCAAATAACAAGGCGAGGAGACCATGGCTAATCACTGAAAGAGTTTTTAATGATGAGAAAATATGGAGAAATTAAACTTGAAGCTTTCCCATGAGAAGAATATTTGGCTATAATGACAACAGTCAGATGGAATTTCATATCTCGATTTCGTATGTTTTCATAAAAAATAAATATATTGTCACTTTATACTTTAAAATTGAATTTTTCTTTCAATAAAAAATATGACAGGTATCTTTTTCTATTTCTTTCTTAAAATTGTGTTTACTATGTTATTAGCTATGTGCCTCCTGATTTGACTGTATTGGTTAGATGCGAAAGCTCAAATTCCTAAATTCAATTCTTCTTGAATATTTTAATTGATAATTCAAGAAAACTTGTATGATGATTTTTTAATTATTATTATTGGTTGATTGTACTACTTGTAGAATTATACCATTTCGAAATAAAATTAATGAAAATTTTAATGCGTTTAACTTCATCCTCTTTTGAATCAATGTTAATATCATTGGATGATGGATCTTGTAGCTTAGAATTGTGGTTAGATGACGAGAATAATAAAGCTAAACCACATTCCGCTTCCAGTTCTTCAAACTTCCACATAAATTCAGGGCAAGGATTTTATATCATATTTTAATAAAAAAATTTATCTTATTTTATATAGCGATAAAAAATTATTTTTATTGTTTACGTTCTTCAGTAGACTGTGCTTCGATTCCACACTCCTCCTGCCCCAAAATCTCGAATCTGCCATTCAGGTCAGTATGACCTTAAATGATTCAGAAATTTGCAAAACATGTGATAGTAATTCGAAATCCATTTGTTCTGAAATATCTAGCCGTGTCTGTTAGTCAAGGACTTGCCGAAGATGAAATAAGTATTCTCTATTGTTCCAGGTGATCTCGGAATATCTCTTGTTGTTGTTGCTGCTGTTAGTGGCACTTGCCATGAACAAACTTTGCCGAGGCATCAGTGAGTTTTAAGCCAAAATTAGGGTCTCTTATTTTTAAGTAGTGCCAACTAAGGATAAGAGTAAGACTTAGCTACTCTCACATCACATTCGCTTGCACAACCCCTTTTTACAGGAAGATAGAAGACAGAAGAACATCCATGCCCAAACTGAAACTCGAACACGGGACGCCCAGTTGTCGGGGAAGACGCGCCACCCCTAGGCCAGGACGCCGCTTTGAACTATTTAGGTAGTTACAATCATAAGAACCTATAATAATGAGTTCTAATGTATGATCTTTGCACCAGATTTATGTCTCAACTCAATTTTGCAGAAAATCATTAGAATTGTAAACTATTCTGTTTATCTGTCCGAATGTATATGAATATAGTATGCTTAAGGGCACGGAATTACCAATAAATAAGATTTTATTTATAAGTTTGGAATAATAAATTTAAATTTATGCAGGGTACATTATTGGTCAGAGAAAATTGGTGCAAAATTTTAATATCCTGTTACATGCTGTAATGACTTGATCCTGGTCGACCAAATAAAATGGTAGCCTTTTAAACACAAAGGTTTTATTTACAGTTTTATACAAAAACAACAAAACGTCCTCTAGGTTAAATACCGAGAAATATTTACAACTGGATTGTCAGTTCGGCATCTATTCCGGGGATTCTTAGGCTAGCCACGTACCCAACTACTGCGTGTAGCTCCAGAGATCTACGGATTACTTCCTGTAGATCTTTTCAATAAACTCGAGATCACGTGGTATCTCTTCAACTTCAGCACTTCTCACCGCTCGTCTCGTTGTCGTATCCGCTCTCGTCCAGTCTCTAGCCAGATCAGCTGGTCTCGTCTCTCCTCCGCTTGTGTCCTCTTCCATTTTAACATTGGTGAAGGTCCACCTCTCAGGCTTGCATTGGCACGCTGGAGATGCTGATTGTTCAATCATTCTTCAGAAATACTCCCAATGGCGCACCGTCATATCGTGGGAATATTCTTGAAACATCCACCCCTTAACAGAACTCTCACAATACACAAATAGTTGCATCTGCCTTCGCTTAGCGCTTCTTTCCTCAATGGGTCGTAAAGCGCATATGCTGTTCATTATTGGAACTTTGTCCCAGCTTGGGTGGTCCACAGAAGAAATAGCACCATCTAGCGTTTCTACATGGTTTGCTTCATCAATGGGTCTCCAGCATGTGTGTTCCATTATTTGTCTCCATTCAAGTCCGAAGGGTGAAACTAAAAGGGAGAAACACAATGCGCAACAAAGGATGAATAGCCTCACAGCTGGCTCGAAGTAGCATTGTTCGAACATGTGTCTCTTCCAACAGGTGACCAGGTGGCGACTTCTTTACAATGCGTACCCTTAAGCATACAAAATAAACTTGATAGGATATGCTGAAATAATGTAATTATGGTGGATGACACAAAACATGAAGGATAAAAACATGAAGAAAAGAAAAAACAACTTAGTGAATTTTGTTTATCCACGCTCATATGAAAACTTTAAAATGTGTCAGTCCAATTGCATGCTGTGAAGCGTACAGATGAAATTATGAAAAGGAAAAGTAATGGAAAAACTGCTAAATCTAATTTTAAATCTATTTAGAAAAAAATATATCAAACAGTAGTTGATATATTTTGTAAACAATTGTACATTGGAATGAAACTTTAAATATGTATGTCTAATTTTTGACCCATTTGATCAGAGAAAATTGGTACAAAATTTAGGCAATTTTTGTAATGTGTATCCTTATACAATTAAACAGGGTTCTGAGAAAGTAAAGTTGGTTATGAAGGCAAGCACAAAATGAAAGAAAAACATTATATAGAATTTTCTTTACCCTAATCTACGTGAACGCTAAAAATTTTGTAAGTAAAGGTTCGAGTGGTTGTTTTTTTACATCATGTGAGAAAATAATGTTATCGTTTAGGGATTTTGAATAATTGAAAGCAGCGAATAATTAAACTCGAAATCGTGTAGGCAAAGTATAAATGGAAATATTCATAACATATTTTAATTCATATATTTTTACCTGCTTTTACCAGCATTGCATTATTATTATGTATGCCTCTTTAAAAGCAGATGCGTTGTTAAAAAGTACACTTGCTTTTACCAGTATTGCTTTATTATCACGTAATTATTATTACTGTATTATAAACTTAATATTACTGTATTATTTATTTATTATTATTGTAATGTCATTTTAAAATAGATCTAGATCCAAAAGTTTGTTTACCAACTAGAAAAATTAAAAATGATAGTTTAAAAAATTTATCTTGGAATTCACGATCGTAGATTTCATTTTCTTTTGTTGTTGTTGACTGCAATATTAACAGTTTGTATATGAGAAATAAAAATAAAATAGAGTTTAAAATCAAAAAAATAAATCAGGTCAACGTTAGTAGATTTATTCTAATTGGAAGCATTGGACATATATGTCGTAACAAGATGATATATGGACGCATTCGCGGATATGAGAGTAGAACGTGCAAAGAAGTAAAAATTGGGAAAACCGATGATAGGGTAAGAAAAATTCTATATAAAAACACTTCCTTTATTATAAATAGTGAAGTAATTCTGCGTTAAAGTTATCTGCAGTAAAAAAGAGATTAAGAAATCCCAAAATCTATCTTTTTCTCTCAAATACACAGAATATAACAAAAGTCTATTCAAATGCATCCTCCAAGTGGATTTCATATCCATTGGAGTGTGCATTAACTGATGTATGCGCTTAAGTGACCGGTGGCTGACAGGTTACCTCATATCACTCAATGGCCTCGTTAACTGCATCACATTGCTGTGTCTGTACGGCATGTTTCTTTGTTTCAAAAGGCCTCCCAGACGCAGCGACCACTTATCCGCGAAGGCCGATCTCGAGCCGCGGCCGGAGTGCCCGGCCATTAAGTATTCATTTCGCGCGACTGAACTCCCGTGCGAAATGGCGAGGAAGTCGGCAAAGGGAAGATAAAAAGTTATAAAAAGAAGCACTCGGCGGGCACGCGCATCAAGAAGTGAAGCACTCGAGACATTCGCTGGGTTGACTTCTATTTACCGATTGCACCAGAAAGTCTTCTTGTTTCTGAAGTGTCGGAATCTGGGAAACTGGAAAGTGGGAAGCCACATCCTATGATGGCAATTCACATTCATAAATAGGAATTTAAGTAGCAGATATAAATAAGCATGCATTCATTTCATTTTTTAGTATCTAAACCACATCTATTCAATAAATTAGATATTTTATCATTTTTCAATTCCTACTATTAGTTCATACTCTCCTTATGTAACTATACATAGTATAAAATGAAGTATCTTAAAAGCTTCTGTATGTTGGAACCACAAAAACTCGAGAAATAGTGAACGGATATTGGAGATATAAATACCAGTTTGTGGAGCATTTATTGGGAAAGGTTTTAGTACATTAAAATTATATCAAAACAAAAAAGGGGAGTTTAATAATTGCGATTTTAATTTATCAGCGCATGCACGAAAACCTCAAACTGCGCATATGCAAATAGCAAAAGCTGTGGTGCATACCCGAAACATTTCTTCGTTAATGTCTGATTTTAAACAGCGATTCAAATCTCTTTATACCGAAAAGAAGGAAATCCAACCTCGGAATGATCGCCTGCGTTTTGTGTCCTGGCATATCCTGTTTTTACCTTTGTAACAGTCTAAATATTTCTGAATGTGTGCTATTAAAAATTATTTTATAGTTATTTTTGATAATCTATATCGATATCTTCACTATTATTATAAATGTGAAAGTTTGGATGGATGGATAGATGGATGATATTAGTCAATAGCATTAGAAAGGCTGAATGAAATTAGATGAAAATTAGCCCAGAGATAGATTATAGTTTTAGAATAGAACATAGGCTACTATTTATAACGGTTAATTGAGTGATTAATATTTTATGAATTAAAAACTAATTTTCTCGCCAAAAATTTCCCCATCGCCGAATGAGTAAGGCTTAACATGTTTTCGACCGATTTTGTTTATTTTATTAGTGTTTTATGCATTTAAAATTAAGCACTGTTAATTAATCGATCTTTCGGACTAATTCTGAAGTACTTTTGAATTGAAATAAAGGGAATTTTCCATTAGCCAAGAGCAAGCGAAAAATCGCCACAGAAATTTACTGAATTCTATATTATTTGGCCATTTTTCACTTTAAAGTCTCTGTAAGAAAGTTGGTTGAAGTTTTACATTATTTGTCTATTTTTCGCTTGCACCCGGTTAACAGAAAAGTACCAAAATAAAGCAAAATAAAGGAAATTAAAAATATCTAATATTTATTACACTAAATGGAGTAGAAAATTCCCCCATTTGTGCTGCCCCAATTGATGTTGAATTGACATGAGCAGTTTGTTCTTGACTTGTCTTTGGTTTGGCCAGACTAATCAGCAAAACGATTTTGAATAATTGGTTTATTGTTTTGTTTTATTTCAGGTACACACTCTAAACAAATGGTTTTTAGGCTAGTTCTGCGAGCTACACTTTGATATACAACCATTAGGTGCTTTGCGGGGTTGGTAATTTTTCGATAGCCCTTTGTTTGGGTTTACTGTGCTGTCATTTTCTTATGTTGTAATAATTCGACCTTTCCTGCTTATTTCCCTTTATTTTTTCCCCTGTTGTAAGTATTTCTTTAGCCTCCCTTCATTACTTTTCGTTAATTTTTTCTACGTGCATTCCATTTTTTTTAAAAAAATTTCTATATTGATTTATTGATTTTTCCCCTATATTTCCGTTAATTTGCTGCAGTACCTCTGGACAACGGAAGGAGGGACGCAGTAGCTTCTGGGGGCATAGACCCCTGAGCATAACATCCGAATAACGATCACCTTTGACTCAGTTCAGCCAGTGGCTTTGAGAGCTCTGTGACCAGGTTCGAACTCGCAGCAGAACGGATGCGAATCCAACGCCCTATCAACCAGGCTTTCCCGATCTAACAATTAATGCTATAAAGAACCACTATAGAGGATAGAAAGTAAGTTTTTAATTATTTATAAAAAATTAATGAATTAATATTCGAAAAACCTACATTAACATCAAATGTCATCCACTACAACAAATTTTAAAAATTTACTCGAACTTGATTGGATTGTGTGTGTGTGTGTGTGTGTGTGTGTGTGTGTGTGTGTGTGTGTGT
>JAOUZG010022859.1:1413062-1442911 GCA_026289955.1 Argiope argentata
TGATCTGCATTTCTAGTAACTTTGTACTTAAAAGCAACCCAGTTTTCCCGATAATTACTGCAATTCGGCCTGTGTAAAATATACTTTACTGCCGTTAGGGTGGAACAGAGCTTAGAGCAGTATACAAAGGGGAAAAAAGTCTAATTCCACTTAACTTGCCACAATAAGAACTTTTATAAACAAACGAATACTTTATGTGATTGGATCATTTAAAAGTTTTCATATAAACAAGTAAATTAGAAAATATAATTATATATTTGATGATAAAATCCATTTCTATAAAAAAATTCATATAAATACAATATTCCCCCCCCTTCCCAAAAGGAATTAAGGCTACAGTTTAAACACAGATCATAATTTTTCAAAAGATTATTAACTAAAAATTACTAAACTTTAATTATAAAACAAAGGTCCAATGGATTTTGTTTTAGGAATATACAATTTTACCAATAAAATCAGTACAAAATATATGTCATGCAATCAAACCATGTAATTCCAAACTTTTAATAAGTGTGTCTCCTTCTGCTTTTATTTGCAGAAGAGAAGGAAAAAAATTGAAAAATCCCCCTCCAAAAAAACAAATATAATTAGTACACTAAATTTGTTGAAATGCTTCTGATTCTAAAAAAATTTCTCTGTCTTAGAAAAACAAAGTTCTTTTATGCTTATTTATTTTTATTGGTACAAAAAAGAATATGATTTAGAACATGATGAAGGTCTACCTTGACTTATGACACATATCTAGTATTTAATTGATATAAAACAATTGTCGCATATTTACAATACATAATATTCTTGATAATGGCAAACAAGTGTATTTCAAATTTGTAATTTTAATGTGCACGAAATTTCAAGCTAACACAGACCTTAATCAGAATTTTTAAAATAACCTGAATTAGTAGTTCTTTACATAAAGATAAATGCAAATTACTTACGAAAATTTAAAGCATATCTGCAAATTTTATAAGGACTGCAAGTTATATGTACATAAATTGATTAATTTATAGTATTTATAAGGGTTTTCCCCTTCATATTTTAAATAAAGCGACCTCTGTTATACTTTTGATTAATCTACATTTATTTGACAGAGATAGAGCTGATATTTGACAAGATAATATTTATTTCATTTTTTTAAGAAATATATGCTTCACAATTTACACAGGTAAATTAGTAAATTTCTAGAAAAAATATATTATCAGCATAAATTAATAAACATTATAAACTAATTTATCAAGCTTTAAATTATTTCTCTTCAAATAAAAATTTCTCTTCAAAAATATTATATCTCTTTCAAATAAAAAACAGATATTTGAAAATAAACTTTCCATGCCCAGTATCACCCTATTACATAATCTAGAATGCCGGCAATTTTTTAATCCATGATGCAAGATATAAGATCAGAAGTAATGTAAGAAATAAGAAGGTAGTATCGTTCAGTTTAAGCATTTCTAAATCAATATTTACCGTGCGAAACGCAGTACGACATTTTTATGGACAGACCGTAAATATTATATTATATATCCAAAACTTAACAAAGTAAAAATTGTAAGTTGTAAACAAACCAAAAAGGAGAAGTCAGAGTTCCTACTTAAGTTCTAAAAAATTTCATTCTGAACTATATATTTATCTTTCAAATCTAGAAAAATATACACATTTTTAAATAATTTATCGCTTTGTTTCTTTTTCTTTTAAATTTTTTGTTTTTAAGCACTTTATTTAATTAAAATCATGTTTATTTTTTCTTCCGCAGGAAGGAGAAATTCATTCTTAAACAGGTACATATACTACTACTACTTTAGTTTTACCTTATTGTTTGTTTACTAGATACGAGTACCACGTGATTTAAAATGTGGTTAGATTTCGAATATGGCATGATTTTCGAAAGGAGGTTAAAGATTACAAAAAATAATATCTAACCCTGGTTTACTAACGATGATTTGTCTACGAATATACTAATCTATAAACTGTTAAAAATAATATGGATTCCCCTGACTTTCCTGACGAAGTGGCTAAATTATGTTACGAGCATTTTAAAAAACTGCCTAAAAAGGGAAAACCGCAAGGGATTAGAGATTGGACATTGCTTGCTTGCATTGTAATGAGTAAAGAATATCCCAAGCGAAGTAAATTTCTTCAAAAAAGTTTTCCCACCATTTACTGCTTTAATATTGTTTATCTTCCATCATTGAAGGCATATTTGTATAGTTATTGAAATTTATCCGTGCAAGAAAAATATACTGTTTTGTGGGAATCGCCTGTCTTTCATTGTAATTGTAGATTGTATTAAGGATTTATTAAAATATAAATATATTAAATTTAGAAAGAAAGGGAAACACTTTCGATTACAAACTTTTTGTCAATAATGTAGAACCATCTTTTTAGAAATTTAAAGTTTCGAATGCATTTCTGCTTTTAAAAGTAATCCTTGTATTGATAATTATTGATATGCATACATCCAAAACATAAAGTCAAGCATGAGCAATTGTAAATAGACAATGAATTTGACAAAAAATTATTTGCCAAGATTATGTTTTGGTTGGTATTGTTGCATTAAACAGGCACAAGTGAAAAATTGCCAACTAATGAAGAATTCTGTTGTCATTTACATCTTTTGGCAACTTGGCTCGCATTTGGTTCAAAATTGGCTATATTCTCAGGGAAATCGGAAAAGTATCTTTCGGTTAAATAGTTTCTTTAAACAAAATATTTTTGAAAGATTATTTCTATTTATTAATAAATACCAGTAGAATGAAAAAAGAATCAATTAATCAGGTCTAGTTTTTTAAATAATTTTTTGCATTTAGAAACATTGAGTTTTTTAAAAATTAGTTATTTATACGAAGATTGAATATCTTGATTAATCAGGATAATATCAATTTTTACTGCTTGTAGTTGTCAGCTCTTTTATTTTAATTTTTAAAAAAAGGTGCATAAATAAATATAGTTTGAAAAGGAATATTTTATTTTTAAAAACATTAGCTTCTGAAGAATTTTCCATTCTAACTTTTACAGAATGGGATCACTTTATATTAATACTTGGTTGCAATTTAGTATTATAATTCTTTAAATATTAATCTATTAGCATTGCTCATAGAATGATAAAAAAAATCAATGAAATCTAATTATGAAAAATAAAATATTTTTTTCCCTTATGCAACAATAATAATGTATTTGTCGTATCAGACAGTTATAAATTAAAATCAGTAATTGAAAAGTAATGCATTAAAGAAACTATAATAAAACAGGACTATTTCCTGCAAATGATACAATTTAAGTTAAACTATATAAAATTATTTTTCATAGAACATCCACTCTTATTCCCATATAAGGAAAGCTATCAATTAAAAATCAACAAAATAGTTAATTTCACTATATTACTTACAATTGAGAGAACTGTTCAAGTTTCTTTTATGTTAAAACTCAGAAGAAAATCTAAATATATTAAATGCAAATATTTTAATTTTAAAATATTTCAGGAAAAATTAATTTGTTTTTAAAAATTCATCTGAGCCTAGTAAATTATAATAAACAAACAAATTTTATTTAAATGTTTATCCTTTATTCTATTGGAAAACACATCATTTTTATGATAGTCAGAAAGGATTGTATGGGCAAATATGTAAGAAAAATCAATCAAAATATTAGATAAAAGACTTTTAATATTACATTTTAAAATTTGGCCTTCAGAGAGTATTGATGTACTGTTTTAACTCACTGTGTGCCAAATTTTACACTTTTAAGTTTAATAGATTCATCTGGGCATTTCAGATGCTTGCACACATAAACCTTGTTTACTAAGGAAAGCTATATTCACAAAGGAATGGTTCATGCGTGTGAGCATTTGAGGTTCCACAATTCCAGTTGACTAGCCTAGTCCAGATTTTTATTTCTTAATTTACAATCTAGATATGAAATATTGCAGCATCTTCAGGGACTAGAATTGAATTTCTAAAAATTTAGTTATTCTTATATGAATGTATATATACTATTACTATTATACCCATTGTATCTAAAAGAAAATTGGAATTAAACTTTTTTAAAAAAATTTTACTATCCTTTGAATATATTACTAAAAACTGTTTTTGGGTGTATCATTTTTTAAAAAATTAATACCATATATTTTCAAATACAAGCCAAAAATCTATTTTATCTTATAATATTTACAAGAAAATATAAAATTTGTATATAAGTTAAAATGAAGGGGGGGGGGGTATTGCATGGCTTTCAAGGATATTTCTGTGAAAGTGATATTGATAGAATATTTTCTATTCATGTTGATATAAAAATAAAAAAAAATACTAGATGCTAATGGCAATAGTTTTGGATCTTTTTAGTCCATTTGTAACTTTTACATTTTTACCCATTTATTTGGTGTCTAATATGCAGCCTGTTGTATCTGTGCTAGTCTTATTTTTTGTTTGAAAGATGATAAGTTGAGTGATCCCATTTGTTGCCAATAATAGCATGCCTACTTACTTTCTCAGTAAATCCAATATCTAACTTGGTAAACTAGCAATTATTAACAATTCCAAAAGTTTTTTTAAAAACTCATTTTCCCCAAAAGAATAATACATTTTTTTAAATAATTTTTTTCTTTAACTTAAAAAAATAAATAGTGCTATATTTCATAATATGAAGTGTTTTATCACTTGACCTGACTAACAATGCAACAAAAGTGTTTTGATAGATTAATTGATCTGAGTATAAACTGACCTCCGAAGTTTTGTATTATAATGGATTGAAAAATTTGGGGCTTATATATGATGTATATTAATTGCTTGTTATTTTTTGTGCATGTGTTTATCTGACCAAATTATTTTTTTTAGTTATTCGTTTTTAAAGTAGTTGAAATTTATTCATTTTTAATGACATATCATGATTATGATATTAAAAAGTCACAATTCTTTAATTTTTTTTGTTTTAGTAGTAAGAAACACAAACTGACTATTTTTTCTTCTAGATTCGAAGGTGATTACATTAACAACCGGAACAAAATGCTTAGGATTTTCCCAGTTAAGTGACAAAGGTATATCAGTTGATTGTTTTATATTAAATTTGCAGATCTGATTGTGACTATTAATAGTCATTCTTTAAGTTTTAATTGATCTTACTTAAAAATTTAAGTTCTATATTGTTCAAATAATGTTTGTTATTTTAGGGGATGTAATCTTTGATAGTCATGCAGAAGTTCTTGCTCGAAGGAGTTTTATTAGGTAAGTCTCTACATTTCCAATCTTTTGAAATAATTCTAACTAATTATTTATGAAATAAAATGTAAAAAAGTGATAAAATGAGAATTATGAGATCTGAATATCTTATCTAGAAATGATAGATTATATTGTGTTAGAAATATAAAAGTTGTTTTCATCAGTGTTGACTTTTTCTGAGATTTTGGATAATTAATATATATTTCAGATTTATTACTTTATTGAAGCTTTTTTTTAATTGTTAGATGCTTTATTAATATCTCTGAAAATAAATTCTTAATGTAAAGGAAAATTCCAAAATTTTAATCTCATGCATCCCCCCTTCCTATTTTATGCTTGGTTATTCTGTTATATTTACTTCTTACTTTATTGAAATATCATCAAGTCAATCATTTTTATAATTTACTGAAATTGAATATTTTTAAAAGATGTTGATAATTTCATATATATCACAGAATTATTAAATTCAAAAATATCTAGTGCTTAGACAAATGTCTGATTAACATTATTTTATAAATATTTTATGTAACTTTGTAAAGTCAACTTACTACTACATTACATTGAAATATAAATTACTGATTGCAAAAACTTTAAAATCCTATCATAATTTATTTATTTTCATTTACTGAAAAAGCCTACCAGTACATTTTAAATTATTGGAAATCTTTGAAAATTATCTTTAAATGCCATTTTTTACAATCCAGTTTCTATATATTGATGAAATTAGGAATTAATTCATTTGTATGATTTTTTTTTAATTTCCTTTTTCAGATTCTTGATGCATCACATGCTTTTAGTGTTGCATAAAAAAGATTCAGAGATTTTGGCTTATAATGAAACAGATAAAAAATTTAATCTTAGGCCTGGAATTGCTTTTCATCTTTTTGTGAGCCATGTTCCATGTAAGAAAAATTATTTACATTCTTTCTTTCGAATTACTGTCAATGAAACATTATTATATTTACATTACTAATACTGTAGTAAAAGAAAGTTGAAATTTTTAGTATTTTATTCTTGCATTATATTTTATAATATTTAATGATGTTTAAACTTTTCTTCTTATTGTATTAAAACACTTTTACATACATTAAAGTTTTTAATAAATGTTCTGAAGAATAATTTAACATAACAAAAAAAATCATTATGTGCTTTATTATTGCTAATTGGTTTTAGAAGCATAAGTTATGATTAAGTCCATTGAACTTTGAGGATGGCCCAAATTATTTTAATAAGTTTTCTATTTTATTCTACAATAATTCACTCAGATATTAATATTTAGCTTTATTTCTGCTTTGCAATCATTAGCTTATCCCAATTTACAATAGAATTTTTAAAGGAATTTAATTATTCCAACTTGAAATATTTCTTTGTATTATTTTTTACCTCAAATTAATTTTCATATTTCTTGATACTAATAAATATGGTATTCAATTTTGTTTTTATGATAGTGTCATTTTTTTAAATCAAAAGTTTGGAAAAGCATGTACAAAAATTATGTGCATGAAGGTATCAGGATTTTATTTTAAAGCATTTATTAATATTTGAAAATAATTGAATTTTGGTTTCATATTTTATTTTGACATCCATTTTTTGTTTGTTCATCTCAACTTTAAAGCCCGTTGTTAGAATTTCATTTTAAAAGCATTCATTATTATTTGAAAATTTAATTTTGATTTTATATTTTGTTTTGATGATCATTTTTGTGTATTCATCTTAACAGCAAAGTCCTTTGTTATTCCTTATTTTTTTTATAGCAACAGCAAATGATAGTAAGGTATAGCATGTGAATCTCACACTGAGATCTCTTCTTTTGTTTGTTCTGTAAAGTATTTATTTTTCAAATGTATGATATTTATCAAAACTGAGAAATCTAACATTATTTTGTTCATCAAGTTTTTCTCTGATCGCTCAGTTAATAAAGTCTCTAATGGATCCAGTATAGCAATGTGTCTTAAAGCCCACATCTATCTATTTCAGAATTACATTTCATTACATTAAAATTTTAGCTTTATTAGCATTTTGTTTTTGTATGTACAGAAAATTATGAGAAACTTCAAATACTGAAAGTAATATTTTTGCTTTGAAATAATTCACACATTACTTTTGTTGATTTATTTGAACTACATGGTGATAACTAGAAACAAAATACATCCAATAACTTACTGAAAATATTTTTAATGCGTTTAATTTTTATTGACTGAATAAGTATGATGTCATTTTTATGTCTTACTTTTGGTGATATTTTAAGCATTTTCATGAATTAATTTAACAAATAGCAATTATTCATACAGGTGGAGATGCTGCTATATTTCCTAAAAACCCTGAAAATGAAGAAAATTCTGGAGAGCTAGTTCAAATTGATTGGGAAGAAAATCCACCTAAGAAGCTGAAACTGGATATTTCAAATGAACTAAACAACTCTAATAATAAGCCATCTTATGCTATCCATGATATCTACAGGTTTCTAGTTTGCTATTATTTACTAATTTAAAATTAAATCTGATTTTATTTTGTGTTTTATTTCTTAAATTACTTTTTTGAATTTAGGAAAAAGTAGTTTGAAATTCAAAATATGTTTAAGCTTTATCTGATTCCTTATTTCTTCTCCATGGCAAGTATGATAGTGATTCCATTTCAATGATTTTGAATGATAGAATAGAGTAAAATTCTGGTATGATTAGTTAATATTTTTATATAAAATATCCTGTTTTTTAAAATGTTGTGATACATGTATTTCAAACTAAAAGGAAAACCATATAAACAGCAAATTAATCGTCTATATTATCTAATTATAAATGGAGCAAAACGTCGTTAAAATAAATGCATAGATGAAATTTTTTTAAAAAAAACAACTTTGTAATAGGAAGTTATTTTCTTACCAAACATCGTTTTTTAATTATTATGTCTCAAATGCAAGAGACTTCTAATATCTACAATGTATTTAGAATTTTGGTTTTGTTGCATTTTATCCATATTTGTGAGCCATTTTAACATCGTTTAGCCATTTTTCTTATGCAACCCTGCAGTTATCAACTACTTTAATTGTTTCATAACTTAACATTTAATTTGCTTTAATCATAGTAATCAAAAAGTGCTATAGAAAAATATTGATTAACTCCTGACTGATAATAGCATAAAAATCATTCAAAAAAATTAACGCAATGTTCGATAGTAGTCATTAGTGCTGTAATCTAACAATTTGTGTAGCCTAAGTTCATTCTGTATTAGGGAGAATGCATAATTTTAACTTTCTACTTGAAGAAGTGATATTGAGGAGTAGGGGGTTGGTTTCCCTACCCTTATGACACTGTGTATTACTCTAGCAAAAGTCTTTACCACTTTAGGTTAGTTGTAAGGAGAGCTGGATATACTGTTTGTTCATGATGGGAACACTTCTAGACAACTGTCTATGTTTATGGCTGTCGTGATAGAAACAGGTTATTGTAGGAAGAGTTCATTTCGCAGAGATATTCATTCAAGATTTTTATGTTGGCATGTTTAGCGCTTTATTGGCAATATTTGGTATTGTATTTAAGTTTTGAAAATAAATTCAATAAATAATTCACCTAGCTGAAAATCCTTTGTGCACTCAGAATATTGAAAATATCTAATATTCTTGCCATATATATACAAAGAAAATTGCAAATCAAATTGAAAAAGTTAATAATTATTTGTATATATAACAACTGCACCAAAAGAACAAATGTAATTAAGAATATTAGATATCATCTTCATATAGAATCATCTTCATTTAATTTGTTTTAAATTTACGTAAGTAATTAACATCAAATTCTCCACAACCAATGCAAGGTAATCTAATTTAAAATTGATATAATTATTTCATAATTAGTTCATAATTTTTATAAAATGTTGTTTTTATTCTGTTATAAAGTAAAATATTCATTTTTAAATATAGTCAAAACCTTTAAATTTATTTATTTATTTATTTTATTTATATACCATTACTATTGTAAATTATTAAATAATGAAATGGAGTTAATATTAACTCTCCCCCAAAAAAACTAATAAAATATAATGGAAGTAAGCTAAGCAAATATAAAGACACATGCATAAACGGGTTTTGGGGGGGGGGGTCACTTCAAATTGACACCAAGAAATAGAATAACCTCCCAAACTTACATCCAATTCCACCCATTCAAAATGGATCTTTCCTATTGAACACTGTTTCTATAACATCTACTGTAAACATAGATGGTTATCTGGAAGTGTTCTCGTTGTAGACAAACAATAGATATTTTTCATTCTGAAAAGATACTATTTTAGGTAGTGGAAAATAAAATTGAATATATATATATATATATATATATATATATATATATATATATATATATTAAACCCTAATTAATTTCCAAAGCTTTATTTTAATTTAGTCCATAGTAAGATCATTCTAAAATATTCTCTTATTTTCTGATCCATTCAGCTTGTTTTATTTAATTAATTCAACAGAAGCTTTATAAAATTAAATAATCAGCTGAAAGCCACAAATTCTCACACTCAGTGTGAGGGATGAAAATTGTCCAGCCAAGCACATTCCTTTAAAAAAATCCCTGTGTTTCCCTTTCCTGGGTCAGTGTGTGTCCAGGAAATCCCCATCGAAATGTGATTGTATAAGCACTGTGAAAAAATATTTTCCCCTATCAAAATCTTGGTATTTAAGACCAGGAATAATGATTTCCCACCCTTCTTTATTTTTCTGCTGTGCTGTGAGTGGACGGGCCTTATCCGTCAGCTTGTAAATATCACCTGCTTTAAAGGATGGAATAAAACAAACTTAAAAATTTAACCTGTCTTCTGCTATGATTTCAGCCATAACTCCACCTTCTGCTTTTAACAAATTATATGCGTGTGTTGTTGTTTTGGACAACAAAATGCAATATATTAATGTTTGATCAAAATAAAATATCAAATAATAATATGGAATTGTGTATGGTTTTATTGTTCACATTTTATTATTTAATAATTTTAAAATCTAGCTGAAATAATTTCATATTTTAAATATAAAAGCGTTTTATATTAAGAAGTGTTTATTAAAATTTATGTACTTGCTAACAATATCAGATAACCAAAAATGTTAACTATAAAAAATCGTTGGTATAAATCATGGTCATTTGTTTCTGATGAGTTTCGAAGCTTTTAAACCTCTGAATGTGGAATTTTTTAACAATCGATTGTAAATGCAGATTTTTTCCATGTAGAATTGATACTCATTTTCCATTCCTTTTAAATGATTTGATATTCATCTGTTGCATGCACACTTTTCTGCTTTCATCTGGTCATGAACTAGAGCTATAAAGAAATATGGAATGATCACAACCCATTATCAAAATGGTGACTCATACAAATTTATGTAATTTTATATTACATGAAACTAAGTTAATTGATTCATCTCATTTCTCTAACATTTTTACTACATTACCTGTATGTATAAAACGCTAATGTATTTGGCACAGAATTCACTTTTATTAAATATTGCTAAATTGTAATAATTGACAAATGGTAAAGATAAATAAATCATTATATAAACTTTTAAGACTACTCCATTAAGCATTTTTGCGCATGCTTTTACGTCAGTGCTTTGCTAATTACTGAAGATGGTTGGCTTTCCATTCAGTCAGTGGAAAACAAGACATAAAAAAATCGAGTATTTGACACAAATAGATGCTAAAATAAACTTAACTATCACCAGATGGGTAATTGCAATGATTTAATTATTCCATATTAATTAATTAAATACTCAACAATCTTTGCAAACTTCTTAGTTGCCAAAGGCAGCTGATGTGTATTATTTTACTAAATGCTCCAATAAACTGATATTGCACTAAAATAATTATGTTCAAAGAACAGGAGCTAAATGTGTTGATGGTGATGTTCAAGACCCCAAAATGCCTGGAAAGGATTTTCATGTCATTGGCGCACTTAGGACAAAGCCAGGGCGTGGTGATCCAACATGGTCTATGTCTTGCAGTGATAAAATTGCTCTCTGGAATGTTTGTGGGATTCAAGGTGCTTTGCTTTCATGCTTATTAAAAGCACCAGTGTATTTGTCATCTGTAATATTTGGCAAGTAAGATATGACTCTTTAAAAACTTTTATGTAGCATTGCATTATGTTTTGATAATTTGAAATACTCTTAAATCATAATACATTCTTTTACTGTTTTTAAAATATGTTATTTGATGTTGTTTTTAAATTAAATTAAATAAAGAAACTTTTTTAATTAGTTAAAAAATCATTTATTATCAGTAGATGTTTTCAGATTTTTGACAGACCATTTGTTTGTAAAATGTACATTCTATATTTTATTTACATTTTTAAATCCTATTCAAAATTTTAGTCTTAAAATTTAAATAAATCTGTATATTTTATACAATCCTGAATTGAAAAAGAAAATTAAATTAACTTTTTCGCTTTTGATCAAGATGATTAAAATATACAATAAAATAAATGTGTGAAGATTAATGTGCAGTTTTGAACACAGAAATACTAGTTTTCTATGTAATTTTAGATGAAATTGATTTACTTGAAGTCTGTAAGTCTATTCATTCATATGTATATCAGCACTATATATTAAAATTGGCAATAACCTCGATAAATGAAATTTGGCATTTCATTGGCAACTTGACCTGACATCTGTATAATTGTTATTTATATTAATCTGTATAATTGTTATTTATATTAACTAATTGCTATTTCATTTTCAACTTTTTTTAATACCATTTTAGATGTCCATTTGATTCAAAAGCAGTAAAGCGTGCTGTAATTGAAAGAATAAATGATGTAACCTCTCTACCTCCTCAATACTATATCAACAAGCCTTTGATATTTCAAAGCACAATAAAGTTTGAATATAGTAAAGGAAGTATTGAAGATAGAATTGACTGTCCTTCCATAGCTTGTCCAATGTGTATGTACTTTTAAAATTCTTATATTTATCTTTTAATATTTTTTCTTCCTAATATATATTTGCAAATTTCTTTTTAAAGTATAAGGAAATGTGCAAACTTTTTTTAATCAGCTAACCATCAAACCCATCTATATGATATGACTAAAATTATAATATAGTTTGAAACATAAAAGAATGTGGGATGTTTAGAACTTAGCAGTAAAAAATCTATTCAGTCATAAGTAAACAAATTTGCTTACATATCATTCTCATCATAGAATTTTGATTTCTAATAAAAGCTAAGAGCAAAAAATTCTACCGCGACCTGCATTATAATGTTTTAATTTACTCATTTAGTCAAATCATAGAAATCACAATTCTTACTGTAAATATTATTTTTACGTTTCTAATATATAAGAGGCAATTAAATGAAAATGAGACAGATGGAAAAAAAGCAAGTAAATTATTTATTATTTCAAAGTTAATCATCATAACTGTTAATACATTTATCTCCTATGATTGGCTGCCTGCAGAACCCTAACTATACCCAGGCTTGCACCTCTGTTTCCTGGCCAACTGCTATCTTTCAATAACACTTGCCATCTTGAAATCATTTGTTCAACTAGCAATGGCATATTGTTTTTGCCATGCACAACAGACATTCTGGCATGAATTTCACTTTCTGACTCTCCTTCTGAAGTCAAAAAATTCACTACACTTCTCTGTTCCTTGTTCCAGACCTCTATAGTCATGTCGGATGCACATACAACTTGCTCACCTCATTCAAGCCATCTAACTGACAAATGGCACAGTGGTTACTGCTCACACTGTTCCTTCCTGATTCTTGACAGAGGGCACTGCTATAGACATACCAACTTCTATTACCAATTTCTGTATTACCAACTCTGTGCCATGGTTGTTATTTAGTCTGTCTCATTTTAAATTGACCACCCCTTATATATATATATAGTTCAATGATCGGACTTCAAAGGTATAATTATCAAGTTTTAAAAAACATTAAATTGTGTTTTACTGAAAAATGTAGATGTTCAGTGATAATTTTTTTGCTTTTACATCATGATGTGATTTTTAATGTGACTTGATTATTGATATGCCCTTTCTAAATTGCATTATTTAAGTAAATTTATTGACAAAATTCACTGGAAAATTATATTGAATAATTGTAGTGATCATCAGTAGAGAAATGAACTGTTATTCGGTGAGGTCATAAAATTCTGTTTTGTTTTTGTTTTTTATCTTGCATTTGAAATTATACATCTCTATTTGTGCATTTTGAGTGTAAGTAATATAAATTCATTTAACCACATTTATTAATAATTCCGAAGTAAAATTTTTCTTGTAAAATTTATGATAACTGTAATACTTATCTTTAAACTGCTTTGCTTCCTCTAAATATGAGTCCATATTACAGTTGATGCAAAATTTTACTATCCCTTCCCCTAAAAATCAAAATTCCATTTTTGAAATAATATTTAGATCAAATTTGGTTATATTTGCCTGTATATTTTGATAATCAAGTTTCATGACCTTTTTATTATTTTATGACTATTTTAAAAATTTTTAACTTAAAGGCATATGTAAACATTATATTTCAATTCAAAAGGTTTTGAAAAATCGATTAATATCTAAATTGTTCCATAAACTTTTTTACTAAAAATATAATGTCTTTTCTGCCATAATACCAAAATGTTACATTTTAATTTGTAAGAATAGCAACTAGGAATATTCTATTTAATTAAGGATCATTACTGAAAAAAAAATTTTTTTGTGGATAGCTATTATTTGGTGCGACATTCCTGGATTACTTGAAGTCGCTGTCAATGGAAGGAAACAAGGCTTCACCAAGAAGAATATTAATAAACCTTCTGCTAGGTAATTTATTGTATTGATTTATTTCTGAAATTTCAAAATATCTTGAAAGAATATTAAAATTTTGCAATATCATTTATCATTCTTGATAAGTCATTTTAATTAAAATTAGTATTTTCTGAACTCTGGTGATTTTTTTTAACATTAATCCCCAACTTATATATTGCTAGTGATATCTAAGGAATTTGGTACAAACTTAAAATTTGAATGAAAAGAAATTAATATAACTAGTGTTTTTGGAAATTTTAATATGAAATTCAATTGAAGTTCTTTTGTAGAATCCTATGTGTCTGATTCAGACAAACAATCATACATATAGAAGTCTGACATGACAACACATGCTGCTACTGGGAAGTTTTTACCTTCATCAATGGCCAATTGTTTCAAGGTTCCTGTAGCAAAAATGGCACACAACTTGTACCATATGTCACAGGAAACAAGCTTGTTTCAGCTTGTAAATTTTGCTAAGATTACCCTCACTTATTTTCCATAAAATTCTGAAAAGATCTTGCTGTAATTCCTCAGCTAAAATTTGCCTGTACATTTTTTTAACATCTGCTATAAATGCAAAGCGATGACTTTGAAAAAGGCACAAAATTGAAAACAGTTCTTTGTGAACAATTCTTCCTTTTAACAGTAGAGAGTTCAAAGAATATCTAGTTGAAGTTGCTTGTGAGGCATTCAAAACTACATTGATAGGAGTTGTGCTATTCTGTGGGTGTTATATACCTTGATGAGGAATGCAATATCAGGTTCTTCACATTTCTACTTCTGATATGTGACCCTAGCTTTTATATTTGCCTATGAAATTTAAATATAGTTCCCACATAATTGCTCCTTTTTTTTCTTTTTGTTTAACAATTTAATCTCCAAAGAGCGATGTCTTTCGATTTGTCTATTTGATAATTACTTTTTTCTCTCATTGGTATTTTAACCACATAACTAATATGCGTCCTAGTACAAGTTTTGACATTATGCTTCTCACATATTCTTTCTTCATTCCCTTGAACAACATTTTCTTCTTAGACAGCTTCAATTTTCCAATGCTTCACTTAGATTTTCAGTTTCTCTTAATAGACCAAAATACATTTGATTTTCAATTGCTTCGCTAACCACATATCCAAATTCTGAATCCTGCAGTATTATTTTTTGTTTCAAAAGCTGTATTCTATTAAGTTTCAAAATTTCAAAAAAGGCATCCGCACTTAATAAAACATCAATTTTCCAGGCCTTTTAAAATAATGGATCAACTAAATTAACATTATTCGGCCTATTAATATGAAAAACATTTATATATTTCTACGGGATAAGATATGTTATTTTTGGAACAACTAAAAAATTCTAAATACCTGAAGAACTAAAATTATTATTTGAAACACTACCCTTTATATCTGGCTTGGCAAACCAAAATGTCAAATATTAAATGGACTGTATGCATCACTTTTGTAATAAAGTTTCGACAAGTGCTGGCTTGTTTTCTGAATGATCAATCTAATTTTTAGTCAACATTTTATTAACAATTACATATTTTTCATTACAAGATTCTCACCATAGAGCACAAACAAGAAATGAGACATGAAGAAGAAGAATAAAGAATAAAGGTCAGAATTTATGAGAAAAATGATTGCCACAGTTGGCAAACTATCATCTGACATGGCATTAATAACAATAATTTTGTTTGATATTAAACATCCATATTGTTGTTAAACTTTGTGAATGAAACTATTAAGCTCAAGGTTAGTTTAAATATTCTTTAAACTACCTAAATGAATAGTTTAAATATTCTTTTAACTGCTTCTAAACAAATATGAAGTCAGTTCTACATGAAAAAAATTATCATAACTTATTCATCAGCAAAGACTTTAAATAATGTGTATTCAAACTTTATAAATATAGTGGTTTGTGTTTCTTCTAATTTAATATTTGAATAAGAAATTGTGGCAGAATACTGTTTGTTAGTTATCTTAAAAAAAGCTATAAAAATTCATACAATTTTCAATAAAAATTATTTAAAATTTTCAATATCTCTAGAAGGAAATGTTCTTTTCTTTAAGAAAAATCAAGGTTTTTTAATTTAAAAAATTAAATGTTTTTTTTTTGTATATTATTACAAAAAAATGAATTTAAAAAATGTTAATTTTGTGAATATCAGTAAAAAAAATTACATTACTGATATACATAATAATTACTTAAATAATGTGTAATATTCTATAATATTTGCTTTTATGAAAATGTTAAAGGTATCTATTACTGAAATACTTTTTTTTCTTTAATGATTTGATTTCTCTTTATGTGTTATATCTATTTTCATTAAAAAATTGTTGGAAGAATATTTCTTTTAATTTATAAAATAGAAAAATAACAAATGTTTCTTATTTGCGTTAAAGCTTTTGATGTTGAAATTTATGCATTTTTGCAGAGTCAGTATTTGTAAAAGTATGTTACTGGAAAAGTTTCAAGAAATTATTCAAGTGATGTTGGAAAATTTTACTCAGTGAGTGAAAATATCCTTTTTATTGTAAATATAATTTCCTTAATATTAATGTATAATATTGAAACGATGAATGATAATTATATACGAATGGATGAATTTTATAAAAAAAATATCTGCTTTTATTTCCTCTCTCTCTCTCTCTCTCTCTCTCTCTCTCTCTCTCTATATATATATATATATATATATATATATATATATATATATATATATAATTATTAAAAAGTAGTGAAATGTATAACTGCCATGGCATGTGAATCTTTGCGACAAAAGAGGGCAGTTTGGTGAGAAATTTGGCAATAAAAGTTGATGACTTTGGCAACAAAAGGAATTTTCTAGAAGAATCCAAATAGTCTGAATATTGTATCAACTGATGCACAAATATTTTGAGGAATTGGTTAAAAGAAGAAAAATGGCTTTAAAAAATAAAATTTATGTTACAAAACGTTTTTTTTTTTTTTAGTGATATGAAAATCATTAAAAAAATCCCTGTGTTTTGTCTGTTTGCAATTAATGCATTTTATTTTTTTACAGGGAGCATAAAAACTAAAACAGATTTTTAAAATTCAATTTTTGAGCTTTTTTGAATTTTTATCATTCTCCAAATAAATTTTTAAAATTCAATGTTGTTAGAGAAGGCTTATAAATTATCCCTCTTAATCAGTCTATGTCTTTCACTTATACTAGATGTTCCAAAAAAGTGGAAATAAACTTTATTTCTTTATCTATCACAATTAGATAAATACCTAAAATTTTAAATTTTTATTAAATAATACTTTGATTCCTGTATATATTAGTAATAAAAGTTTCAACATTTTTCTTAGCCCTTTTAGTAAAAAATTATTAATACCAAAATCAATGCTTTATATATATATATATATATATATATAGTGGGTTTTTTTTTTTTTTTGTACAAAATTTATAAACATACAAAGGGTATTTTTTTCAATCTGCAAAATTTGCAGTTTTTTTAACTTAGACTAATGCTTGAGCAAATATTCTATTGCCTTTCCCATGGGTAATATATGTATATATATATCACAAAAAGATTTTTAAAAATCATAATGCATTCATTAAATTTTGAAAAATATTCAAATAATACATTCTTTGTTTTAAGTTCAACACAACTGTTCTGACATCTGCATAAAGTTGTATTTTTCTAACAACGCATGATCCAGTTGAACATTTATCAGGTCTAGATAAGCTTCTTGAATTCACCAGCAAAGATCCCATGCATTTGCAGCATAACCTCTCCTTTCCACAAACAAACATCAAGCTAGGTGATATGAAAAGAAACTCCACATGTTTTTGTCGGCCAATCCTTGCATCAAACTATGATCAAGAGAAGCATCATGCAGTTGCTTAGTATTGTTTCCCATACAGAAGTATCATCAAAGCCAAAGAGATCAAACATAATGTCATTCAAAACTAAATTAATATATTTAGTTGCCATTCAACACACTGTTTACAAAATAGGACCAACCAGAGTTTTTAAATTGTTTCTAATAATAAGCTTCTTGTATAAAAAAAATTTTTATTTAAAAATCTCCATTTTGATTGGTGTTTTTATTATTCATATCCATATTGGTGATCAGTTAAAGAAACATAAATTCTGAGCACTTTCAAGCATCTGTCCCAATAATATGAAAAGAAATTTGATTTGATTGAATTGGGACCCAAATATAAAACTTTTTTTTTATCTGTGTTTTTGCATATATGGTTTAAGTTTTTAAAAATAAATCCAATGTAACTATTTAGAGAATTCACCGTTTACATATGTATATATTGTAAACATATCAAAAATTATATATATATATATATATATATATATATATATATATATATATATATATTGCTAAATAATTAAGGATGGATGTCACTATCGACCATAGTAAAATGTAGGAAATACAGTAAGTGTGCATATGCAAATTTTCTTTCCCACACTTGTGTGTTATCTGATAATGGTAATAAGATATTTATCATATGAAAAGAATCTTTTAATTATGTAGTATAGTTGTAGCAATCTTTGTCTTTTTAATTACATCTTTTCCCAGTGAACGATGAAATCTTTCTGGGAAAGATTTAATTCATGAATTTGACAGTTTCAATATATTTTCTTAAGAGATTTTATGATAGCTCTATTAATCGGCAGGCTCTTTGCAATTGTAAAGTGAAGAAAACAAAAAATTGCTCATATGATCAGGGAGTTCATTATCAAATATATTGTCATACCAGGTCATATTAGTTTGCAGCAAAGAGATATATAGCAGTTTACTCAGAAAAGAACACATCACTGCTGAGCAGATTGCAAATGGGTTTCTTGCTGCTTCCTCAACATGTAGTATAATTGGGGCTATACTTAGCCAGTAATACATGAAGAATGAAATTTCACTGGCACAAAATTACTTTTTCACAATGTTAGATATTAAATTGTTTTCACTGATAAGAACACAATACATCATGGAACACTTGTTCAAGATTTTGTGGATTATAAGGATATTCAAAATCTCTTATGGCAAGCATGTTCACCATTTTAATTTTAAAAAATGTTCGTATGATATATTAATCAAAATGTTCACATAATTTTCAAAATTAATATTTTTGGTACTTATAGAAAGTTTTATTCTTTTAAGTACATATTATGATTACAAACAGCATAAATCATCAATATTTCAAAATGTTCCTCATAACTGAAATAATATATATGAGAGAGGGAGTTTATTATCATGTAGAAAATTATAAGGAAAGAGTTTTAGTTAACTACTTGATAAATACTATTTCTCTAAGGAATCTTCAATTTCAATTTATCAGTCTTGCCTTTAAAAAAAATCACAATTGGAATTGATGATGAAATGATTTGTAAATAGACAAATATTTGAATATAAGTTTTTCTGGATTACAGTAAATTTGTATAAAATAAATGTTTCTTATAAACATTTTTAATGAAGATGTAAATGCTAGAAAATTTTGTCCAGTGAAGTATGAAACTTTATATTCATAAATTAATTTAAAATCATATCATCACTCTTTGACGCATCTAAAAATATACAAATAAATCTGGATGACTGGACCATCGCAACAACAACACTGTTTGGAACTGTGGTGGAGTCATAAGGGCCATCACTTGCCACAGTAGGACCCTTTCCATAAAAAATACATCTTGTCATTCATGGGAGAAAACAGACCCTCATCTATTTCTGTAACCTCCAGGTTGGCAAGATCCAACCACCATGCTTGTAATGATGGGTTTCTCAGGGCGCCTGGCTCCGTCAGGAGCTTATCCTGTCATGGTAGAATAAGAGCAGCATAGTGTTCAGTAAAAGTCTGTTGCCTCTGTGACAAGCTCTGAAGTGGTGACGAGGGAGCCTGGAACTCTTTATTTAATAGTGGGGAAGTTGAGGTGGCAAGTTTCAGGACACATACCTATTGGCCGATGAAGGGTGAGGGGCATGGGGTTATGGCTCCTTGAAGATAGTTGCAGAAAGTTTAAGAAATTTTACAAATTGTAATACCAATTAGGAGTTTTGGAATTAAAATTAGAGTGTTATATTAGAAAAATTAATCAGTTACTCCAGGAGGATATTTCTGGGACGTCTAAATTTGAGATCTGGGGTGTAATTAGGGATATTGAGGATTGCTTCATTTTTAATATTGTATAGGTTGCCATAGAATTTCGTTGCAAGTTTTCTAATGAATTTAATGTGGGGGGATAGTCTAAAGCTTTATACATGATCTGTTTTGCATGAACTATTGCATATTGCACATTTTTCTGATTAAATTATTTTGTAGCATATCAATAAGCTTAAAGTTAGTTTTAGGTGCATAATCCCACACTGGACAGGCATTTGTGATTACTGGATGTAAATAAGCATTTTGTTTTTCCTAGACATTTTAAAGTCTCAAGAAAGTAAAGGAAAAAATTTACGAGTTAGGTCTCCAAACTTTCCAACCACCATGCTTCTCATCTTGTGCTCTTTTTGAGGTGCCTCCCAGGGAGTAAATGGATATAAAAGAAATATTTTGACGATTGACATTTTTATAGATTATGTGTGCAATGTTTGAAAAATATCATTAAGAAAAATTATTATTAATAATTCCAAAGCCTATGAGTTCACATGCCTTTATAAGTTGAAAGTATATGTTGTCTATTTAAGAAAATAAATGCTTATTCCACTTTTCTTTTCTTTTTCTTTTTTTGACACTTGGTATACATTTATATTTAAGTTAGTGTTTTGTAAATAATGTTTAATTCTTCTTGTCTTCTTCCAGAATGCCAATTGAAGTCAAAGATGATTTTACATATTTGGATTATAAACATATGGCAAAATCATATCAAGAAGCAAAGAGTGCATTCTGGAAAATATTTAACACATGGAAAAAGAAACCTGATAATTTACAAAAATTTATTGTAGTAAAAAAATGAATAAATATATATTTTTTTAATTTCAAGACACTTTTGTTTCAAAAATTTTTTATGTACAATATAATTAAATACAAAGTGCTAAATTAGAAGATAATTGAACATTAATCTTTCAAAACAACATAGAGCTATCTTATTACAATTCATATGATAAAAGAACTGATATGAAACACATTTCAAATAATATATATAGATATTATACGTATATATATTTAATAGATTGAATGTTCTTAGTCTTTGTACAACATTTCAAATACAAAATATAGTTATGAAAGAAAACTGCCATCGTAAAATTTTATTTCAATTGAAATTAACATACATTCTATTTTAAAAACATTAATTGTTAATCTCTTAAATATAAATTTTATTTATAATATTTTATATATATAATATTTTCCTCAAAAAAATAATAAATGTTGCATATGAGTTAAAAGTTTTGTCTTGATTTCACTTCTAAGTATGTGTCTGAAACAACAGTGAAATTCATACTTTTATCTGAATGCAAATCTCAGCAACAGCAGGATAAAAAGAAACAAAAATTGAAACAGAAGAATAAGCATAAAATTCTTAGGTATTCTTTTTGAAATTTTTTTACTAAAATTTATTAAAACTTTTTTATGACATTTATGCATGTTAATATGGGAATGGAATTATGTGAATACATACTCAAAAATTCATAGAAAAATACTTATTATTTGTACAAGAAAATTAATATGGTAAATAATTTTTTATTCCAATATTAAGAATCTTAAAAATGAACAATACATTTGATCCTGTTCTATCCATACAATAAACATGTTTCTACAAGTATGAAAAGTACCTGATGTATAACAATATACTTATGACTCAAATGTAGATGATGCAAAGATGAAAATACAGTTCAAGGGTTTTGTATACATTTCTGGGTAAAAGATCCATACAAATAAAACTTAGAAATATTAAAAACATTCTGGTAAACTGTGTAGTAATTAAATATGCATTTGCATTACTGAAATGCACACAATTTAAAATGCGCTTCTGAAAAGCACAAGAATAAAATTAACTTGATTCACGGTGATGTCTATGTGACTTCTTTGATTTCTTTTTCTTGTGGCTTATTTTGTGATGCTTGTGCTTCTTTTTGTGTTTCTTTTTCTTGTGTCTTTTGGAACTTGAATCAGAATCATTTTCTGAATCACTTTCAGAAGAAGAATGATGAGGTGATCTTGACCTGTGGCGCCTGGAAGGTTTTATTATGAAAATATGATTTGATTAAGATATTTGTTCAATATAAGTTTTAGTTCTGGTATATGATACAAATTATTCAGTAATCCAATAAATAGTGTAATTTTGAGACAAAATTAACCTTTTACAATTTATTAAGATGAACACGATTGTTCTTGGTCATATCTAATATTTATATTAATCTAGTATCACGATTGTCATATCTAATATTTATATTAATCTAGTAATCAATTGGTTAGTAATTTTATTTTTAAAATTTGTGTAAATATCCATAGAGAGAATAACAATTTACCATTTTTACAATATTTTAAGAGCAAATTTTTAACCATTTCATTCAAACATAATAATCAAAATAAAAATATTAAAAAGAAATTTGTTATATCAAAAGAACTCACTTTTTAGATTTAGAATGCTTTGAAGATTTCTTTCTTTCTTTTTCTTCCATTTTCTTTTCTTCATCTGCAAATACATAAAGCCTTATTTATTTTAAAGATGGATATTTTAAAATTAAATACACAAGAAGTCTACTCTAAGAACCAGTATCTAATTTTTAAATTGTTATAAAAACATTTTTAATTAGAAAATAACTTAAAATGGCATAAAAATTATACTTAGTACAGTTTCCCAATTCGGTTAATTATATTTGGTGAGATACACCTGATATATTAACACATTAAGAACAGCAAAGAAATATATAAGGCATATACCAGGAATTGTGCGTTATTGGGCAAACTTGCACATTCTAAAATCATCATAACTTTGTTATTATTTATGAAACAATAATAGATGGGGCACATAACTTGAGGAAACTCAAAAAGGGTCCTTAACGTGTTAGTATTTTAAATAAAAGAAGTTCCCTCTTTTGTTATTAAAACTGATCCAGAAATAAGGTTGTATTTGTGAATATCAAAATTTTTAATGATTTTAGATAATTTTGATAAATAATCTAATCAATGAGCCTAGTTTCTTCAAGTTATTAACCATTCTAAATGAATGGTCATTATTTGTTCTAACATAATAACATTATTTCTAAATAAACTTTCTTTAGTAAAATAATCATGATATCAAAAATAAATTATGTAAACCTCAATTAAGAATTGTTATAGCAATAATCACCGCATAAATTATGTCAATGAGAATTCAAAGTTTACAAACAAAGCTGAAAATCTAAATTGATAATGAACAAAATTGGTTCTTAAAAATTATGAACCAGTAGATAATTCTTAAAAAAGCAAAACATAAAAGTTTATTTGGTATAGCAACATTTCAATAAGAATTTGATAAATATAGTTTTAAAAAATCTACTTTCTATTCATAACAATTTACAATATTGTCATTATCAAATAACTCATAGTAAAATTGGTATTATCTTAATATAAGCATTACTTTGGAAGAAATCTGCTGTTTCTGAGCAAACATTAATCTGTATTTTATCGAACAGTAATATCAAATTCTTTAGTAATTAAATCTGCTTCTTTGATAGAACACAAGTTGCAAGTTTGAGAGTGATCTTTCTTTTCCGAGGATTAGAAATTATGAGATCTGCTCCAAAAGACTCTGCTTATAGCTTTGAAATGAAACAAAGATCAATTAAAATAAATTAAAGTAGCCTTGAAAATAGCTTTTCAAAAATAGACAAAGGAAAAATAATTCAACAGAAAACTATATACCTAAAAAAACTTTTAATAATCTTTTGATTTAAAAAAAAAAAAAAAAAAAAAAAAACTTCACTTAGTGACCACTTTATATTTCCAATAGTCAGTATTTTGAAGAAGAAAAAATGGATATATCAGTCAACCTTAAATTCTTTTTTTCTGAGATAGCAAATGTTTACCTTAATCAAATAATCTTTACAATCAATATTAAATTACTTTGATCACATATATCTAACAAGTGTTTTAATTTTTTTTTTTTTCCATTTCATTGAACAAAACACACAGGTCATTTGCTGATAACTGTTATGGAATGACCAACAATACCTGATTTTCCAAAAATTAATTATGCTGAAATCTTTTGGATTCCTAATCAGCCTTTAAAAGTACAAAAATCCACATTGTCTTTTTTACATAGGACACTTCCTTCAAAAGAATTAGTTTGTGTATCAAACAGGTAAAGAAAAAAAAACAATATTTGTGGTGAGGGGAAAAAAAGCAATTTCTCATACAAATAGAGAACTAAGTCCAAGGTATTATTAATATCAATGGTTTTTTTAAGAGTAGATACTTTTGATTTCCCTTTCTCTAAATAATAAACTTTCACTTTCATTATCTTTATGTGTCAAACAATTCAACAGTACATATCTGCTTAAAAAAAAACAGGCATGTAGAATGCTACAAGACCACTTCAAGATTTACTTTACTACCAATAAAACAATTCTTAAATATACATTTTGTTGCATCTAAGTTTTATTTGAATAACATAATGGCTTATTTAAAAACACACAAAAAAGCTCCTACTCAAATAATACTATATATTACCTCTGAGCTGAGTTAAAGGAGATACAAAATCCTCTTCAGATTCAGAACTGGTACTACTAATGTCTAGCACAATATCTTTGTCTGGGTTAATCTTCAGAAAATTTCGGCATTGATAGGTAAAATGACCAGCTAAAGTAATAAAAAATATATATTTATTAAATATTTGAAGATCGCCAGTAATAAAAAAGAGCAAGCACTACTAAGAATGTAAATAGTTTTAAAAGATTTTATATCACACACATAAAAATTTCTGTATCATTTTTGAACTTTAAATTTTAAAAAATTTAGCAGTTTAAGCGAAAAAATAATACACATAAGAAACAAACTCCACGTTTTGTCCATTTTGAATGCAAATGAAATGCATCCTTTGAAGGGAAACTTGAGAATGTTTCTTTCATAATTTATTTTGTAAATATAATGCATCGTAAACTATATATAATCAAACTATATCAAATGGTTTGAAACCTAGATACATTTATACCTAGAAATGTGAAGAAAAATGAAGAGAATAAATTACTTCTTTCTAAACATTTTTTAAGTAGCTGAATTTTTTGCAATTATAATCAGTTATACAAATTCAACTATAGCTAAAGTCAAAGAAGTAGAATTGATTGGTGTCACTATGATAATTCTGATATCAACTAAACATTTGTATAAAAATTATATTCTATAACTTGGAAAAATGCACATCATATTTTACCTAGTACGCAGAATTGTAATATGTTTTCTAAAAATAAGGTGGAGCTAAGCAAAAAAATATGCAAATGAAAAGAATGGATAATGCAGATTTACATAATAAAATTTTACAACATTTTTTTATTTAGAAAGCAAAGATAATAACTCTTTAAGGATATTATTTTAGCATCTAATTTTAAATATATTATTGATAAAAATGCCACTATTGTAATTATGCTATAGCTTTTAAAACGTATTCTTTCAAACAAAAGAATAGAGATTTATTACTCTTATTCAAAAAACAAAGCTTTCATTAAAATTAGAATGTTATCAATTAAATGGGTTAAAGTGAAGATTAGTATGCCCCCAAGTTTGTTGCCAATATGGTAACACAATGGAATGCTCCTCTAGCAACATAATGCTGTTTTGTTCACTACTTTTAACAAGGGCTGAGTTGAACATGAGCAACAACCATTTTATGAAAAATGTTAAATTAAAAATACTAAAAAACATTGATTAAAGATCTTTGGTTGTTGCTGTTGTTGTGCTTTACTATAATTAAATGTTTTTTTACAACTAATAAGAGACAGCAATTTTATTTTTAATGTGAACATGAACAAAAAAAATCTTTATTCTTTTGCAACTTTCAATTGTCAATATGCGCTTTAAAAAATCATCTAAATTCCTATTTTACCAAATCGTCCACATTCTTAGTTTAAAAGTCAAATGCAATGGAATTCTTTGCAGTTCTGGTAATTCTTTTTTTTTGTTCTAATGGTTGGTTTCCTTTATAGTTTGTTAAGTCGGTAATTGAGCAAGAATGGATGTCAGGTAAATGTAATGGAAGAAAATATTTCAAATCTGCAGAATGGATGAAGGGTGAAAGAAATATATAATTTTTTACGAGTTGATGAAGTTAGGAAAGGATGCTTGTTTGAAATTTTGTATGGAGAATGGTTTGATTGCTTCTTCCTCTGTTCTTTCTCTTCTTTTGCTTATGTACTGTTTTTGCTATTCATGCAGTCCTTATGTTCAATATGCTAGCTCAGCATACTGAACAGCATTGGAAACCGTAGGATGTTTTTTTTTTTTTTTGAAGTTAAAAAATTCTGCCCTATGCCTTCTAGCAATGCCGCAGGCATCACATACTCTAATTTTTGCTCTGCACTCAACAGACCAGCACAGCCAGTCTGAAAAAAAAATACTTATCAGTAAAAAATCCTTATCATAGGGCAGAAAGTCGTAACTGCAACTATTCCACAGAAATGTTTGTTTACTTTGTTCGCCATATTTATTGGCAACTTGGCATCCTTGGAGCAGCAAGGGGCATACTAAACTTCACTTTTACCATTAAATGTTATAATATAAATGAGTAGCGACATAAGGATGCATCAGTATGATCCATTTTAATAATCAGACCAAAATACCTATAGTTAAAAATAGTAATAAGAAATCAAACTGCCAATATAAATTTAAAAGTTATGCAAATGTACATATATGAAGCAAAAATTAAAATACATCATAAAATCAAGTTTATGACAGTAAATAAACATAGTTGTGCACACAATAAAATAAAAAAAATTAATGCAAAAAATGTTTTTAAATTATTACTCTTATCAAAATTTAATACATAATGTATTTCTTCCAACTGCATTATATCTACTGATAAGACATGAAATCAGTTCAATAAGCATTATCTGCAGTTTAACTCAAATTTGCTTTAGTTAGTAAGTAGAATAATATTTGAAAATATATTTAAAAATTCTATGAAGCATCTTTTATTTATTTATTTTTATTTTAGAATAATAAGGCAGCATATAATAGTAAAAATTAAAAAGAAAATCATTTTTTTAATTCAATTACATCTGCTTACACTAAATCAGAATATAATACAATAAAATATCAACTGTTTTACTTACGATAACCACATTTTTTACAAGCTGGTCTTATATTATCAACTGTCTGGTTTGTCAGTCTGGCCATTAAATCTAAAAAAAATTTCAAAATACATTTTATAAAACAATGAAATCTTTGCCTTATATATTGGTCAAAGTATTTTAAAAAAATCCAAGACTTTTTTTTCTTATAAACCAATTTTAGCTCATTGTTGATACACTTTTGATGACAGTTTATTCAGCAGAGTAAATCTATTAATATTTAGATTTCTATAATAAAAACTAGAAAACCTGATAAAGTGATACTAAGTTTTTAAAAAAAATATTAACTTGATAATTTTTCCTTTTTTATATTGTCTTTGGGGAATTAACCTATAGTTTTTTAAAAAAATCATCAAAATTAATACTAATAAACCCCATGTAGCATCATTTAGATATAATTGGCATTGCTATATTAACTGTATGACAGTGTTCAATCATCAAACAAATGTCAAAAATGCCGTGTTCATTACAATCAATAATTAAATGCCAAAGAATAAATTGCCAAACTAGTTATTAACTATGTTTACAAATTATATACAATTAAGCCTAATGTTTACCAATGCAAGTTAGTTAACGCAAATCTGTGCTGATGGTATGAAATTAAGATTCAAATACTTAATTGCTAATTTTTAAAAAATCTTAAGAATTTTCTCTGTCTTTTTGCAGCCTACTAACTGAAATCTTGTTAAATTTGGCTATGTGTATAATATAGACTTTATAAAAAACTTTTTCATTACTGAAGTTGAAAAAAAAAAAACTATTCTGGCTGTTTAAGTAACATATTATAAATTTCATTTAAATTTTGAATTTTTGAACAAAAAATTTAAATATTCTTTTTAAATTTTCAATTCTCAACAAAATTCTAGAATTTTTATAACCCAAAAGCAGTTACCTTTGGGAAAAATCTTTTTAGTATATATTAATTATAATTATATTATCATATTAGCTGTCGAAATATGCAAAATTATGCCATACATAGAAACCTTACAGGAAAAATAACTGCACTTTTGAAAACCAAGGGTTGTTTTATTTAATGTATTTTTAGGAACATTGCTAAAAGATAAAGTGCTGGAATTCCATATTTCTTAAAAGTTAAACTCAGTTAGAAACATTAAAAATAAATTTCATTACATTTCAACAAAATTATTATAGTTTAATCTATTCATTTCTGTATTAACTACATGCCATTAACAAACAGACAAATCTCATTGATGAACACAATCAATAGGCTAGCATAACATCTTTAGCAATAAATTGCTGATTGCAATTAACATAACATCTTTGGCAATGAATCAGTGGTCTACAATTAATGCATAAATATTTTTATTAATTAATAATAAATTATTAAAAATTACTCTAAAAATAAAATTCTTAGAAAAGGGACATTTATAAAATAAAAACTATGAAGAGAAAAAAAACAAATAAATTATAACTAATACATAAATGTTTAGGGATTTTTTAAAAAATCTCTATGAAAATTCTTAAAATTTATACCAGAAAAACAAATAATTTATATAATAGCAGAAACAATAACATTTCCACATGATTCAGAATTAACATGTGATTAATCAAAATTATCTATCAATTCTACAGAATTTTCATCAGCTACTCAATGAAAAGATGCTTCCCAAATTAAATGTTTTTATTTTCGATCGTTATTCCAACTTTAAGGGAAAACTCTAATAGTAATCTTAGTAAACGACAGGTAATTGCAGTAGATGGAATTCAAACAAAACTTCAAAATTTTGTTAAGTCCTTCATATCTTAATTCCACGAAACATTAATGATATATTATTAAAAATACGCAAAAGAAAAAAAAATCTGAATCTAATAAAAGTTAAATGCAGCCAATAAGAAATAAATAAAATGAATTTCATAAAATTGCAGGTAATTGAAACTAAAATAATAATTCAGTAAAATTTCAAAATCTTCATCTAAAAATTATTTTAAAGAAAAAAATAATTTTCAACCAATTTTCAACTCTCATTCAAATAAATAATATGTGTCACTATTTACCTTTCAAACTATGATCCATGTTTTCCTGTTTGACAGAGGATATATAAAAATTCAATGAATTGTCTCACGAATAAAAGCAAATTAATTGGAATTCTAAGATATGATCACGAAAAATTAATATTTTTCATGATCAGAAGGAAAATCGAGATATTTCAATATTATAAGCAATGTGTTAAAATTTTCTAATGTTGATAATGTCGTTCTTTCCAAAACGAGTCTATCATGACGAATCTCATAAGACGAGCCACTCCTAAAATGGTATTAACCAATTATCATTCAGAATCAAACTGGCATGGCATTAGAAGAATTGGGGGGGGGGATGTGTTGTTTTGGTTAATTTAAAAGTTTTATTAAATTAGTTTTTAGTAAAATAAAGTTTCATCTTCATTAAAAAATTTATAGATTCTTAATTCCATTAGTTACTTAATATCTCTTACTAATAGCCCTGTGGCATGTGGCGTTAGCTTCATAAACCAGATAATATTTACGATGCTTTAGTATACTTTTGGTATTATGTCACTAGGCTATAGAGGTGGGTCATTCGCGAACAAACGGGTCATCTAAAGGCCCTATCACACGGCAAAATATCGTCGGCACTTTCTCCAACA
>JAOUZG010022859.1:1447911-1476429 GCA_026289955.1 Argiope argentata
ATTTTAATTAAAAATAAAAACAATATTTAAAAACATTACCACCATATCATTGATTAAGAAGTATTTTTTACTCTTTTAAATTTGATTGAATGTTTATTCCCTCCTATTTATTTTTTTAAATTAATTTTTGAGAAAGTATATTTAACTCAATTTGTATTTATCATTCTTTTAATTAATTTTTATTTTCCCAAAGAAGTTCAAAATTATAAAACAATTAATTGAATAGGATTCTTCATTTGGTAAATATTGGTAAATTCTAAGGCATTACACTATTTAGACTCGCTCATTTCTAAAATTGCTCTTTAAAAAAATTTGTTAAATGTTTTGTTTTCATTTTATTTGCAACTACAGCGCTTTTTTTTTAAAAAAAAAATCTTTGTGGATTTATTACCAGTATTTGTGATAAATAGGAATCATTAAATAATTTTCATTCAATAATAATAATCAAAAAATAATTTTCCAAAATATGTTATTGCATTTTCCTTAGTTTTTTTCAAAGCTAAAGTATTAAAACTTCATTTATCTTTACATGGATATTAAAAAACAGGTTTGTCGTAAAATTTCAAATTGCCAAGCATTTAAATAAAATAATAACCTCCACATTACATCAGGAATGAGAAGCAATAAAACACTTGTTTTTTAATCTGTCCATTTCCAAGTGTGTGGTTATTCTATGCATCTTTCTCAATGCAAATGTATAATCAGAAATATCATTCTAAATTAACTGTTAATTTGTTAAATTTAAAGAAAAAATGTGGAAAAAGAAGCCTGAATTTTATTGTCTATCATCTATTAAAAAATAATTTTTGAGAATGTATATTGGACTCAATTTGTATTTATCATTCCTTTAAATAATTTTTATTTCCCCACACCAGTTCAAAATTATAAAACAATTCCATTCCAAAACTATTTCTAATGGTATCTATAGTAGTTTTTTGCTAATGATAAAAATATGATATTTTTATATTTTTGTCAAAACCAAATATGTTTTATATTTCTTCACTATTTAGTCTCACTCATTTCTAAAATTGTTCTTTTAAAAAATGTTAAATGTTTTGTTTTCATTTTATTTGAAACTACAGAGCTGTTTTTTAAAAAAATCTTTGTGCATTTATTACCAGTATTTGTGAAAAATAGGAATCATTAAATAATTTTTATTCAATAATAATAATCAAAAATAATTTTCCAAAATATGTTATTGCATTTTTCTTAGTTTTTTCAAAGCTAAAGTATTAAAACCTCATTTTTTACATAGATAATTAAAAACAGGTTTTTCTTAAATTTTTAAATTGCCAAAAAAAAGAAGAAAAGAATATTATTTAAAAAAAAACCCTCTACATTACATCAGGAATGAGAAGCAATAAAACATTTGTTTTTTAGTGTGCTCATTTCCAAATGTGTGGCCATTCTACACATCTTTCTCAATGCAAATGTAGCATCAGAAATATCATTCTAAATTAACTGTTAGTTTGTTAAATTTAAAAGAAAAAAATATGGAAAAAGAAGCCTGCATTTTATTGTCTATCATACAAAAGGTGATTTCGTTTTTTGCTAATGATAAAAGTATGATCATTTTTATATTTTTGTCAAAACCAAATAGTATGTTTTATATTTCTGCAACATTGTAGGAACATCTAAGTATTAAAATTTAAAATCACTATTATATTTTTAACTCTAACATTGAGTTAAAAATTTTTTAATTATATAGAAGCTGTTAACAAACTATTTAAGGAATTACTATAATCAAAAGATTATATTATTATTTGAATAAATAAAGACTGAATATGGTCAAATATATTTCACATAAAGAAAACAATTCACATCAGAATTAATATTTTTTTTATTTACTTAAAAATATCCTGTTGAATATCTGAAAATTCCATCACAATTTCACAATCCTTCTAGATAACTATACCCCATACGGTAGTGCCAGTTTTTTTAAAGTGGGGGCAATAAGTTGTTCCACAGAATGGAGAAAAGATACCGTAGTTTTACTTCGCTTTTTTAATTCTGTCGAAACTATTTTTAGTATTTAGCAATATGTAACATTAAATGCATGCTTTTTCAATATTATTGTAGCGCCAACCGATGCCTTTCTTGGCACACTACGTCACAGAAAAGTTTCACATGATTGGTTGAATTTCGTTTGTAAACAATATTTCCGTCACTATCGTGGACATTTTCAAGCAGGTTAGAAAAAGTTGACGATGACGGAAAACTTGCTTGACCGGTTGCCAGAGGGCACAAATCTACAACTATCGACGAAAGTTTCGCCGTGTGATAGGGCCTTAAGTGAACGAATTGAATCGGGTCGCTATTTTTTAGATTAGTCGTTCAATTGCGAATAGAGGTGGGTCGTTCGCGATTGAACGAGTCAAAACGAACGGGTCATCTAAATGAACGAACTGAGTCGGGTCGCCATTTTCTGGATTAGTCGTTCGTTCGCGAACGACTGTGTGGATTCACACAGTCGTTCGTGAACGAGTGTGTGGATCCACACAGTCGGTCGCGAACGAGTGTGTGGATCCACACAGTCGGTCGTGAACGAGTGTGTGGACCTGGTTATTCCTGTTTACGATAGGGATGACGAATATTTTAGAAACGGTTATTACGTAAGCAATATCAAAAAGTCACAAATCTCAGTGACCAATACTTTTCAAAAATGGGTGTGATTCAAATCACTGACACGTTCTTATTGGTTAATATTTCGATTTCAGGTCTTGGATCACAATAGAAAGTAACAATCGATACGATCTGTCCAATGGACCCTCTCGAAGCAGATGTCAATCATGCATTTGAAAAGTCCCTTACCCACTGATGCGCTTTCCAGGAACAGACCCCCCCCCACACACACACACAAATAGTTGGGGCAGGTGGCCGGTGATGGGACTTTTGATCACACGCAGTGAGCTTCCTATTTCAAAAAGAGTCAATTCTCCCCATCGCTGGAAGCTATACGCGGCTTGACTAATCTTACGAAAACTAGATTTCTTCCGCATTCATCTTCACAGAAAAATACTAACTTGTGTTTTTAAACAAATTTCGGCCGATATTCAATGCTTCAAACAAAATTAGTAAAGATTTATATCGATTCTTAACTGGATATAAATACTATAATTACTAAATATCTACGATTGAAGCGATTTAATAAGTTCATAATTAAATTTTCTGTGCCTGGTTAGCATGAGAATTCCGTTACTCTGAAGGATTTCCCAGTCAGAATTATAGCTTATTAAGCTGTTTTAAAGATTAAAGGACCATTTTAAATTAATTGCCAATGATAAATTTTTCTTCATTGATTTATAAAAACATTTTGGGAAAGATGCACAAAAACTCCTGCAAATTTAAATACTTTTTTTAAATTTTATAACAGAGAATGCAAAGGCTTGCATCACGTATATATCAATAAATTTGTTTAGATATCATCAATATTATGGCTGGCAATATGATAAAAAAATGCTTCGTTTGTTAAAATTTCGTGGATTTCAGAATTCATCGGGAATTAATTTATAATGTTCCCATTTAAGATATTCTTTTACTCTTTTTGCTTTAATTAATTTTCTTTAAAATATTTTTTATTGGAATGAACTTAAATTAATAATTAAAATAATATTTCTTCTGCCTTTTTTCTTTCTTTCTTCTTCAAGGTGTTTTAAGTGTATATAAAAGAGAATTGATATCATTAGACTCAAAAATTTAATCTCTTGTATTTTCAAAAACGCCATTTCAAGAAAATATCTGTAATGTATACTGAGTCTTATTCAATCTAAACGTAAAATTTTAACCCCTTGACATACGAATTTGTTTTACTTAAATTGTTATTTTAATTAGATGACGCATACTATCTTAAATATATATTGTTATCTTCATTCATATAATAATATAACGAGCATTTGAGATGTTGAAGCCTTTCTAGGTGATTTTTTTCATTTTTAAATGCTTAATCGCGTTCACTTAGTTGCAGGCTTAAAACTGAAATAATTCGATGCACGTGTTAGACATGGCAATGTTTACGAAGGGGTTAAAAAATCGTATGGAAATTTCTGAAAGTAAAAGATGATAAATTGCTGAGTGCAACCTGCCTTTCGATTATAAGTCATGCATACTCTATATTCTATTGTCTACATATTATTTTTAGTAAAATTATATTTTATGTTTTCAGATAAAGTTTTAGTAAAAGAAATGGATAAAAACTATTTTTTTAAACCATAAATTTCCTTAATTGTAAAATATTGATTATAAAAACTAAAATACCTTCAAATTTACATTCTTATACATTCAAATAAATTCTGCATTTTTAAGAAATCCCTATTGTAACATTTTTAGCCGTGTTTCACAGAAAGCGTTTAAAAAAATCGGTATTGCGTAGGAAGGATATAGATAAATGCGTGTTTGTGTCTCTCAAAAAATATATACTTTTAGGAATTAAAAAGTAATATTTTGAGCAAATGGAATGGCTTGAAATGTTAAATTTTAAACTTATAGCCGATAAAAATGCCTTAAAAATATTTTATAATGTAAATAAAATATATAATGTAATGATTTAAAATGAGCCAATTTCTACCGATTTAAAAAAAATGTATACCTTAACATAATTACTGAGCCAAATATCAAATTTGCTGAATATTCTTTAACGATAATTGCGTTTCTAAATAAGAGAGAAGGGGGGGGGAATACGCTTGAAGTTTACTAATATCTTCTCAACGCGAAATTAATAATAATTGACATTACTACTCTAAAAAAAGGAAGGTAATCGATTTTGTTGGGTCACAAGTAATAACTATTATAGATTCTGAATATTAACTTTTGTGAATTCTTTAACTATAATAGATAGAACTATTTCATTCTGAGAATTTGTTATTGATTAAGAGCATATATAAAAAATTAAGAGATTTAGCGCAAAAATTGCAAAGCTTTCTCAAGTATTAATCAAACATATATATACATCAATCAAAATTACTAATTTAAATACGTCATGCCTTTTGTTCTGGCACTCATGTATGTATGTGTAATTCTCAGCTGTCTTATAAGTACAAACATTTCCACACTAAATTATTATTCGCAAAAGAAATTGTTTTGAAGAAAGACTGAAATTAATTTTTAAATTAAATACACTTCCTTTTTGGAGAACTGATGCCTTCTTAAATGATATAGATGAAAATATAAAAAAATTTAAATCAATTTTCTTTAAAACATGTCAGTTTTTTCTATAAGAATTAAGATTTAAAATGTGAAGACATTAGAAAAGTATTATTTAAAATGAAAATTCATTCAGATACTTTTCTATTTGTTTTTAAAAGTGTGTTAAATATGAAACAAAGCAATGTTCAAAATTCCTATTGTTTAAAATTGGTGCGTGGGTAAAAGGTTTACTGAAAATTAGTAAATGTTTTGTGCTTGGGAGGTCTGTCTTTCATTCGCCCTCTTCGTGGGTTCACATCTCATTTTACCTCCTTTTAGGACTCCATTTCCGGGAAAAACTATCTGAAGAAAAAGATCAATATCTTTCTTTTAAATAGGCAATTACTGAACACATGCGGAGAATTGAATAGGTTTTTTCTCTGACTCTTTCTGATATTTCCAGTTTTATTTTGTTTTCGGCTTATTGCTTCTTTAACCCTCTCGATGCCAGCCGGGCGTTTTGGAAATTTACCCCCAAACCTCCAAGTCAGTCGGTTTGGGGTGTTTGTTTGCGTTTTAGGGGAGATGGCTTTTCAAAGCGGCTGCTGTGTTACGCACTGCAGGAGATTCGTTTTATCACTGGCGAGCGCGGCTTTTTCACAGATGATTCCCCTGTGCCTTAAAGCGGTAGAGGTGGGGAGGGACTCACAAAATAGGTTGTTTGCACAATGTTTTGTTTTGAAAGGGCTTTAAGTTTCTATTTCAACGTGTTGCTATCTCAAAATTGGTAAGATTTTATGGCTACTTATAAAGAAGTTTTCCACAGAGATGTTCTCTGTTAACGATGAATGATATGTAAGCATTCCGAAACGTAATTTTTTTCCTTCGGATAAACATTATAAGCTCGTTTTAAATATTAATACTACTATAAAGGTATAAAGAAAAACTATTGCATTTACTTTGTGACCTATTTACATAGTAACTTTCTCAGAAAACGGGTAGAGACTCTTGTTACTGTGGAGAACTATCGTTTCATATTTCTAGCTACTAAATCTATCATGAAACGGTCGTCAGAAGTTTAAATGCCGGGGACAAACGACATCTTTCAAACAGCATTACTCCCCCCCCCAAAAAAATTAGATTTTACTTTCCCCCTCCTTAGAGTGAGATAAGCTTTAGAAATGGTGCGTTCCTTGCCCGAATGTCATTCTGCAAATTTTTCTTCAGTTGTGAATTTCTACTCTTTATTATACAAATTGTGAATCGTTTTTTTATCAGAGTAATTTTTTATTAAAACAATTTTACCTGCTACTGATGAAGTGACAGTGATCTGTTAAACGAAGATGATGGTTGCCCAAAAAATAATGTTTTAGCTGTTTTGATGTTTTACATTTTCTTGAATTTCATTTATTTTTCTTGCTTCATTGTAAAATGAAGTTTTAAAACTATCACATCTATTTCCTGCTTTATTTTGATGTAACAAAAAATTAAGCAGTAGCATATGTCATTTTATCAATTATTGACAAACGATTGTTTTAATGACATTTTAAGTTTTATGAAAAATTTGGATTTTTTTTTTTGTAGATATTTGTTCTAACTTTTATTTCAATGATTGAAAAGTGATTTATTAAAATTTGTGCGTGATACACTCATGCGTAAATTTATGGAAACTTAATATGGAACGTTTGTTCTAAAATTCATTTTATTTCATTGTAATTAGATCTTGTCTTAACAATACTAAAGAAAAATTAAATAACATTTTAAAATCCGAAATTATGCTTGAAAAATTTATCATGACGGTTTATACCAAAAGAAGTAATATTTATGACAAACTAAAGTAAAATGCTCAGACTAGAAACTGAAGGAATGTGTTTGCGATATATATTTCACTGAGTAATTTTTTCCCCAAAATTTATTGAGCAATTTTTAATATCAGTATTAAATAATGTTTAAAAAATGTTATTTGATTTATCGAATTGCTTTTATAGATAAGATAGAAATATTTTTAAATATATATTTATCTCGCACTCCTTTTCGATTATTTAAGCAGAAACAAGAATGTATAAGCTTTCGGAAACAAAACATGAAAACATTTTTAAAAATTTAATTGAAGGTAAAAAATTCATTCAAAATTCAAAATAATGTTTTATATTCAAAAATTCAATGAGAGTAACAATATATAATAAATAAAGTTGATACTGACGGCAAAAAGTAAAAGAATTCTCAACTGAATGTTAAAAGAACAAATTTTAGAAGTGTCTTTCAAAAGGCGCTTGTTTTCACATTTTTTTTTTAAATTCAATGTATGCTTTCATTTTAATATTAAATAAAGATTTAAAACATTATCTCGTCTGTCACTAAGTTGAATTGCCATCTGAACCATGTAAAAAATATTCTAATTGCATTCATTTATACAATATACACGTCGCATACTATTATAATGTAAAAGAAATTGCCTTCTAATATTTATATTATTATTTAGTTTTGACAATACAATATTGTATTAATATTTTAAAAGTATATCGGGGAAAATTTAAAAAAAATTATAATGTTTTTGAAATTGGCATTAATGCCAGTTTTTATTTCAATGGTTTGAAATCTAATATAAATTTTCTAAAAGTTATTTTCGAAATTATATTGTAAAAAAAAATTGTCAAATATTTGGCGATGAAAAAAATACCCCATAAAGTCGATGAACGAAACGTTTCACGCTAAAAAGCATCAACACATTAGAACACTTCGACCGGTTGAAAATGCAACTCCTTCTCGGAAAACCGCAAAGCAATAGCTCAAAGGGGAACTGTGACAGATTTATTACTTCGGACCCCAGGAAGTAACTGCCCCTCAGCTTGGAAGATCCCATGTCGTCCAGAGACACCCGAGAAAATCTAGATGTTAAAGGGAATGCTTCTTGAAAAGGGCTTGGAGGTTAAAGAATTAAAAGCTGTAGTTTTAAATAAAAAAAAATGTTATGAGACTAATTTTATTTTATTATTTACTAAATTTGAAATTGATAATTTTTAAGAATCTCTTTTTTAAACCACTGGTGAATATATTTGATTCATTAATCTTCATTGTATTATCGTAAATTTTAATTCAAAATGTTCTCAAAACATAATTTATCTGACTTAATATGAAAAAAATAAATGAAGTTAAAATACGAAGTCGCTGGAGACTATGCGATTTCATGCAAAAAAGAAAGCTCATAAAATATTCTGAAAATCGTTTCAAATGACATTTGGATGGGCACTAGGGATTTTTTAACTGATTTAAAATTTTATTCCAGGCAATGATATTGATTATTAAACTTGTCGCTTATTGTATAATTCCATTTGTTATAATTTGAATTTTAATACAGTTCTATATCTTATAAGTCTTACTTAGTTATTATTTTATTGTAAAATCAAATTATTTTCTTCTTTATTTTTATGAACACAAAAGAATATATGCATTCCCTTATGACAATGCATTAGGAAATTTAACCCATAGAAAAATTGTAAAAATGTTAAACGTACAAGCCCTTCTGCGGTAAACTTGCAGAATAGTGTAGTATAATAAGACTATTAATAAAAAAACTTTTAAATAACTTTTAATAAAAAAACTTTTTAATAAAAAACTTTTAAAACCTCATTTTTCTGGAGGTTACGAGAAGCAAACTTAGTATTCACAATATTTTACTATGAAGAAATGTGATATTTTAATGGCAAAGTAAAAAATTAAGATTTTAATTCATTAAGGGTTATAAAATATTTTAACAATACTATTTTTTCGATACTAGGAAATCAAACCAGTTTTAGTAATTCTTAAAAATACACAAACACAAGTAGAACAAGAAATAAATTCCTTCCCCCCCCCCAAAATATTATGCAAATATATACATTTTTTGTTTTGTTTCAGGAAATAAATAATTCTCTCTAATTTTGAGAAATAATTTTACCATTATATGAAGTAAAAAATGTTTTAATAAGTTTAAATTTTTTTCAAAAAGTTCAAACGATCGGACACGTTTAATTTATAACAGCTAGAACCTCATCAAAGTAAAAATTATAAATATATTTTTTAAGCAAGTTTTAAGCAGTGTTATGCATAACAATTGAAAAACGATTTCCAATTCCTACAAAGAATTACTACGTTTTGAAATTATAAGGTAATTTTAAAGAAAAGAAGGGAAAAAAAAAAAGATATATTCTGACAAAGCGAAAATACGACGCGATAAGCAACAGTGACGCTGTTTCCAGGTGGCTGGAATTAATTTTTATCTAATGTCCAGAAGGGGAAAACAATATCTTTACCAAATTTGTCACTCTTAAAAGTTGTTAACAATGTAGCAAATATTAAATAATGCAGAAAATGGAGAAATTTAATTATAAAAGAATCTTCTTTCAGAGCAATGGATAAATATATTACGTCATCCATTCTTTAAAATTATATTTAAAGCATGCATTTTAGAAAAGAAAAAGGTTTAAATATTTTTTTCAGAATTCAAAAACCCGATAAAAATGAATATAAATATAAAATGAATGTGCATGAATATAATATTAAAATGAATGATAAAATGAATAAGGTTATGCTTTGAATAATCCACTCACTAAGGATTATTTCTAATTCTATACAATAAAGGAATGATTTCTTTTACAACGATCTTTGAAATCACATCCATAAAACTATGCATTTTGTATAAGAAATATTTACACAAAAGCTTTTTTCCCCCAAAATATGTGAAACAAAAATGAATATAAGATCTCTTTATTGAATAATGCGTAAAAAATAACCAACCAAACATTTTAATACACAATTAATCATTCTCTTGTTAATGCACCATGAAACCTCATGATAAACACTAGACAATACTTCGTTGTCAAAAACAGTAAAAAATGAAATAAAATTATCAAAAACTGCAATTTGAAATTTAAGTAAATTTGAAATTAAGTGAAATTTAAGTAAAATAAATCGCAATATTGTGTTGATATCTCAGTAATGATAATTTTACTTTGAAATACTGAAAAATGTATTAAACAATAATAATAAAATGTATTCATAAGTCTTAAAAATTAATACACAATAGTTTTATTTTTTAATGAATGGACCAAAAAGACAATGAAGGAGTCAGTCGATTTCAATTTATTCACGATATTAATGTAAAAACTTTAAGTTGGCTATAAGCAAATGTGTTGTGTAAGAGAAATAAAAATAGTAGCTGATTCCTTTCAACCTAAAATCGCAAATTGTTACAACTCCCCGTATTGACACTATGCTATCTGAAAACGGCCTGAGCCGACAGCTCTGAAAGAAAAGAAGGGTGTCGGGTGATCTCCGACCCTACAGGGGGAGGAAAGGAAATCCTAGAAATACAAAGCATTCTCCCCTTGTGTCCTCAGGGTTCCGTCTCCTTAACGGGAATAAAGATAAAAGGAGAAATCTGTGAATGGGTTGTAAAGTGACCCGACTGGTATTCTCGGAATAATCGTAACACTGAATTGCATATCACTGAAATCTATCGGAACAGCGACTTCTCCCTTTTCAGTGAAGTCGCTGTAAAGTTATAAATCACAGCGGGACTCACACTGATAGTGACCTTGACTTTCGAATATTCGCATTTAACAATGCGCTACTCTATGATAATTGAGTATTGCCTGTGACGTGAGTCGTACCGTCTCTGGACGGTCACACGTGACCCCAACAATAGTAATTCGCTTATTCACTTCACTGGCGCCATCTATCGGTAGAATTTAGAAATAAAAAAATTTAAAGAAATGACATTTATTTTTAATTTAACTTTTTCAGAAAATTCTTTAATCTAATAAATAAATTAAATTAATATTATTGAAAAAGGATTTAAAAAATATGTTAAAATAGATAAATTAATTCGATCACGTGTTTCGTACATCAGTAAATAAAGTATTAAATATTGTTAATAAATTTTAAATTTAATAACAATTAAAAAATTTTAATTAATAATATGATTGAAATAACAGATATTTGGAACAAATATTTAAAAATAGCAATAGCAAAATTATTTGTTACTCAAAAAAAGGTGGATTATGCATCTCTAGTTTACGAACGAGTGTGTGGACCTGGTTATTCCTGTTTACGAACGACTGTGGGGAACTTGCTAATTTCATGCCTGAACCTCCTAGAGATAAGATGTTTGTGGTTATGTCCGCAAAGGAATGGGAAAACAGGGGGAGGGGAGAGAAGGCAGATGGTTCAATGTCGCTTAGCAAAAGACTAGTAGTTGACCTTGGGTGATTACACGGCGTTTAGCTTTTTTATCACAACAAATTTTGGACACTCGTTTAGTAAAAAGGAAGTATTTTATGGGAGGTAGCGATAACATTTTTCAATTCCTGGAATCAGAAAGTGTGGGAATTTTCTTCTTCTGGTGGATGGAGATGGAAAAGGGCATTTATATTGGAGATTTCAGGAAGTTTTAATTGTAAAAGATTTTTATTGAAAAAATGTTGGAGTATATTACGACTTTTCTGCTATGATACCAAATTTTACCTTTTAATACTACTAATTAAAAAAAACATTTCAGAAATACTTTATAATACAATATAGTCTTAAAATGAATCAATTCGAACATTTTATTTGTCTTTTTGTATTTTGCGTGCTCTTTTATTCGTAAATTTAAGATATTATAAAAAAAATATAAAATAAATTTTATTTAAGTCACGTGCACTGCTGTCATGATAAATTATTTACTTATTTTTTAAAAGTTTATATATATATAATTTTTTTTCAAAGTAAATAAATAAATAAATATGTCACATCTATTATTGTATCATTGAATCCAATTATTTTTCAGCTGTAAAAATAGTTATAAATGAAAAAAAAGAAAGAAAGAAAGGTGCTCATTCTCATTTGTTTAAAATTGCTTTTATGTTATTATTTATTTGCTTAAATATTCTTGTTTTGTTAAATTTTGACACACTGCAATATACTATCTCGCTCTGGTTTTAAGAAAAAATTTATATTATATATATATATGTATATATATATGCTTCAATTAGCATTTTTATTTTCTCATTTATAAAATTTAGAGAAAATATTGCAATTGACAAAAAAATTTGAACACAAGATTTTAATGAATCTCCACGTTTCATTCTTCCTTCAATTAGAAAACACATTTTCAGAAAATGTCTATTTTTGACAGAAATAATGCAAAAGCCTTTTGAGCTAGATGGATGAAATTTGGTATAAGATCTTAGCACCAAACTTATACATTTCAATCAAATTTTCTGTAACATCAGTGTAGAAGAAATCTGTCTATCTGACTGTTTTAAACATCAGTTAGTATGGGAACTACAGAACGATAAAAGCTGGATAGTTAAAGTTTGGGTACACATACCTAGTGTATATTTTATAAACATCTGTCAAATTTTCTGCCAAACTCGTCATAGAGTTTACGGCATGCCAGTCTGCACTTTCAGAAAGTTGACTTAATTTTTTTAGTATTAATAGTTTATATATATGCAAATTTATATATTCATTTCTATACTTTTGTCAAATCAAAATAGGCATAATTTTACAATAGTCTGTGTATTGTGAATACAAAAATAAATTTTAAAATTTAATAAATAATTTTTAAGAATTATTTTAGCAAAAACTATGCATTTTTATAAAACTGAAAAAATACTTTAATTAGAAAATACCCAGTTTACATATGCATACTTATACAAAGGTGCTTGTCCAAAAGTTGAGTTCAAAGTGAATCCTGTCCTTAATTCAATTCATACGACTATTGGCATATATTCCAGGAAGTAAAAATAAATAAAAGAGGAATAAATTGAAAAGATTCAAATGAAATTGTGCATATTTCAAAGCATCATATCAGAACATAATTTCTCGAACGGTAAATCTACCCGTGCTCGTGATAGTTAAATAATATTTTTATTCGTTTTAATTGTTTCATTGAATTAGTCACTTTTTTATTTTAAAAAATATATCACCTTTCCTATTTATTACATTTTATATAATCATGTGCTCCAAGTTACATTTTTCTAGGTTTTATTTGCTGGAATAATTAACTTATTTTTTAAAAATTGGAGCTTTGTAAATGCAATGGCAATACATTATTAAAAGCTGATTTTTTTGAGATGCTCGTGCAGATAATAAAATCTTTATTTTTCGACTATGGATTTTTGTTGACCCTAAGTACCTCATCTCAAAAACAACATCAGGTTCTGACATGATAAAAATATTACTAATGTTACTTAAAAATTATTGAATAATATAAATAATGATATAATATCTCAAAAGTTAAAATAGTGCCAGTGGTTACTGAGCTTTATTTTTTATGGAATTATCTAAACGTAATAATAAACCTACGTACTGACAAAATTTCATATTAAAATAATTACGTAAATAAAATAAATAAATAAAAGAAAAAATTTCATAATAAAATAAAAAGTAAAATTGGACCTAAAAAAACGTTTTTAAAAAGCATTACAGACACCATTAAATAACACTGTAATCTCAGGCAGTAAAATAACTAATGTTTAAAATTACAAAACCTAGACAGTCATCCCGTCCTGCGAAAGGGGAATAGAATCATAAGAGTGTAAGCATTCCCCCCTTTTCTGTTTTATGTATAACATAGAGAGAGAGAGAGAGAAAGGAGGCTTTATTTCCGGCTTATGCTCCTGAATAAATTCTTAGCTTGTGCCGGGTTAAAGAGGTCTAAAAACCACGAATATCACACGATTTATAATATAAATAAAATAATAAAAGGGAACACCAAACTGTGTTCGCTGAAAACTCAACCTGCCTCAAAAATACAGTAAGTGAGAAAGAAAAGTTCACTGGTTATTAGAATTAAGCACTGGGAAAACAGTTTACAGAACTGTCAGCAAAAGTCAAAGCAAGCAACAAAGAGAATTTTTTTTTTTTATTATTATTATTATTATTAGGCATAAACTTTAGAATCTGCCAGAATCAACCAAGAAAGCAACAACAGCCTTCACTTTATTGCAACCCTGTATGGAAAAGTCACAAATCCAATCCAATGACAACGGAATACAGCCCAACTTCGCCCGAAGAGCATCTCTAGCTATCTCAAATTTGCTACAAGAGAGAACAAAATGTTCACAAGTTTCTGGAATTTGACACTGGGTACAGTTTGGTGACTCAGCGAGCCTACATTTAAACAGAACTGCATTTACCGGAAGAGTCCTAGATATTAATCGGAAAATTAATACCTCATTTCGTCTAGATAGATGGAGTCTTTTAAATTTAAAAGCATCAAGCCATTTGTATTTCTCATAATATTTAGATTTCACCCATTCTAAACTTTGTTTATGCCTAACAATTTTATCACAACTCACGCCTATATCTTCAGGTGAGATCCAGTTACAGATATAAGGGGACATTAGAGCTTGCTTAGCAGCACTATCAGCCCTCTCGTTTTCAGTGATTCCCACATGTGCGGGAGTGTATATTAATTCCAAAGAGGAACAAATCTTTAACGCATTAAATATAACCCGGGCCACAAAAAGAACACTTCTCGGAGAATGGAAGTGAAGGCAACTCAGGGCCATTAAATTAGATAGACTGTCGGTCAGAAGAATATAGTCTTTGTGTTCTTTTACAAAGTTCGTCACCGCCAGAGCTATGGCATAGCCCTCCCCTGTGAACACTGAGTTGATATTGTGAATCGACCCCTTAATTTCCACATTTGAAGAACAGTTTACCGCTGCCACCGCTGTAGAGTTTACAGTTTTTGATGCATCTGTAGCCAAAATAATCCTATCACAGGGAATCTGAGATTTAAACTCTGCAAAAAGAATTTTAATGATAGTTGGGTCCAAGCTCCTTTGCTGAAATTTCAAGCCATGAGTCTTTATGCAGAAATTTTTACAGTCGTCCAATCTTACCGGAACATTGATCGGGATTATTTGATCCAGGGACAAATTTTCATGACGACAGTATTCATCTAAAGTGTTTCCGCAGGGAACTCTTTGGAAAATTCTATTGGAAACCAAGGATCTCATTTCGGAAATTGATTTCGATACGTTAGTGAAATCCCGTGCTGAGAATTGATTCACAAAGAAAATTATGTTTTTCTTTTCGAATCTTAATTTCATGTTTAATTCATTTGAAATCTTATAAAGTATGGGAAGGGGTGTCCATCGAGGTAGACCAAGAGCAAAACGAAGGATGTTATTTTGAATCGTTTGTAAGGATGCTACACCAGCTTTATTGGTCATACCGATTGTATGAGCACCAAATTCAATTGATTGAGTAATACATGCGTTGCAGATTTTTAACAAATTAGATGCATTTGCACCCCAGCCAGGAGTGGCCAATCTTTTAATCATGTTTAACTTTTTAAGTGCTTTAATTTTTAGCCCATCAATATGTAATCTAAAGGACATGGTAGGAGCAAACTGAATGCCTAGATAGCGAATATTATTGGTCCAAGGGATACGGCCATCCTGAAAGTGGACGTCGAACCCGACAGGTGATTTTCTAGATGAAAGGTTTATAATATTACTCTTTTGAGGAGCAATGTCCATGTGCCATTCATTACACCAACTTTCCAGCTTTGATACACAAAACTGCATCTTGTTTTTAATAGCTTCAAAATTATGTTCCACCACTAATAAAAAAATATCGTCCGCATAAATAAAACAGTTGACATCTTTAGGTAATACACAATAAATGTCACTCATAAAAACCGTGAATAGTAGCGGGGAAAGGACGCTACCCTGCGGGACACCTCTATCATGCTTGAATAGAGAAGACGAAACACCTCTCCAAGAAACAAAGGCTTTTCTATCCTGTAGGAAATGAGAAATCCACAGGGCAATTTTACCCTTGATCCCCGATTGTAATATTTTGAGCATTAGTCCATCATGCCATACGTTATCGTAAGCCGCCTTTAAGTCAAAAGATATGCCATAAACAAGCTTCTTCTGAGCTCTGGCTATTAAAATTTTGTTGAGAAGGTTTGCAGAAAGGCTGTCACATCCTTTGTACGGGAGGAAACCAGCATGAAGAGGGGAGAAAAACCTTTTGTCCAAATAAAATCGCAGGACCCTGTCTAAAATAATCTTTTCAAAAGTCTTACCCAGAACAGAGGTTAATGCAATGGGTCTGTAAGAAGAGGTCTCTGCTGCATTTTTCATAGGTTTTAAAATAGGAATGATTTTTGCGGTTTTCCAGCTTTCTGGGACAATAGTGTTTGACCATAAGTAATTGAAAATGTCAAAAAATTTTTTAATGTTATCGTCGGTGAGACAGGACAACATTTTCTTATTTATATTATCTATTCCAGGAGATTTATTTTTTGTTCTTTTTATTGCATTTTTAAATTCTCTAAGCGAAAAAGGGCAATTCAAAAATTTTAAATCATCCTTTTCCGGGTTCTCAACCGAAAAATCCAAAGGGATTCTTTCTTTTGGGGCCCTCTTGATTAGACTGGTTGCAATCGCATTTGCCTGCACGATCGGTGCGGTTAGGGTAATGCCCGACGAGAGAACGAGATTGGAAGTACAAGGCGTCTCATCTTTGTTTAGTAGGGCTTTAACAATGCGAAATGCCTGATGGGAAGAGGCCACCTCCTGGCATGTTTTCTCCCAAAAGCTGCGTTTTCTGTACTTGACATGTTTCCTAAGCTTTTCCGCCATTTCTTTATATGCAAACCAGTTTAACTTAGAAGGGTGTGATTTTGCTTTCCTTAGTAATTTTCGTTTTAGGGCTTTTAGGTAGTTACATTTAACATCCCACCATGGGCAATGAGAGTGGACTGAGTTACAAACAGAATATGATGACGATTTTGCACTTTCTTGGATGACTTTAATAAGACTATCGAGAGAAAAATCAGTTTCTTGACATCTTAAGACAGCATTGACCTTTTTAGAGAATTGGCCCCAATTTGTATATTTACGAGTATATTGAGATTTTTCACCAAGGTTGAAAAGGGAAATAAAAATGGGACAGTGATCGCTGTCATACAAGTCATGAGATACCTCTAACCCAATCTTGCTAAAAATATCAGCGGAGCATATGGACAGATCTAATAGTGAAGGAGCTTGAGTCCCTTGAAATCTTGTAAAATGTTGCATGTTTAATAGGCACATTTGTTTGGTGCCTATCCAATCTAGGACCAAATTTGTGTCAGTGGAAGTATGTTCACTCCCTAGTGCTGGATGATGTAAATTAAAATCACCCAGTAAAATGAAAGGAGGAGAAATTTGAGAAAACAAAGATTCTAACCAGTTATCCTCAAATCTACCACCAGGAGAGTAAAGATTTAGAATAGTAAGTGGGGAGTTAGAGTTTGGACCAATCCATATTTTGACACCTAAAACCTCCACGGAAGATGGTGGAAGGATGAAAGAAATAACTTGAGCCGGGATGTGTTTTTCAACAGCAGTCAGCAGACCGCCTCTATCAGAACTTTGTCTTTCAGCTCGAAAGACTTTTTTTCCTTTTAAACTGAAAACAGACGAAGCGTTTAGCCAGGTTTCTTGCAAAACTAAACATTGGGCAGACACAAAAGGTGGGGCCTGCAGCCAAGGGATCTTGTTTTTGATCCCCCTAACATTCCATTGAATAAACTTCATGATAAGAAAAAAGAAAAGAAAAGAAAAAAAAAGAGGGAAAACAACAACTACTACAACAAAAATAAATTAACCGATGCCCGAGTAATCCTCCTCTACACTGAAATGATTGATTTCAGCGAGTGACCGTTGGTCGAGAACAACACCAGGACTAAGAACCTGTCTGTATTCGAGATTCGTTTCCAATAGAGCTATTTTGGATTTTAAAGCGTCTATAGTTTTTCTTTGAGTCTCAATTTGTTTATTTAGAATCGTATTCTCTTGAGTTTGAATGTCACACTTTTCTTGAGTTTCACTTATGCGTACCATACACTGTCTGTTTACTTCCTGGAGTTTTGACAGTGCATCACCTTGTGGCACAAGAGTAGAAATTAGTTTTGTAAGATCTTTTATGGCCAAATGAAGGTCCGTAATATCCTTTTGTGGGTTTACAATACCCTGAGTCGGCAAATGGGTCTTAACTTTTTGGGCAAAAGTTTGTGAAGTTGCAATCTTCCTTGCTTCCAAAAATGAAATGTCTTTGTCTCTGACTAGATTTATAATCTCTTTTTCTAGAGAGAAATACTTGCAGTTTTTGTCTAGTGCGTCATGGGCTTCATCGCACCTAAAACATTTGGTTGGTGCATTACACTCTTCTGCGTGAGAGCCCCCGCAGTTTTTACATCTTTTTTCGTTATGGCAACGAATTTGAGTGTGGCCGAATCTTAAACATTTGAAGCATAGCTTTGGATTCTCAATAAATTTTTTAACTTTAAAGATTATTCGTCCGATCTTTATTTCAGAACGGTTTGTCCTGCCCAGTTCTTCTATTAGGACAATTGGAATGGGGTCTGACGTTCCTTTTTTTTTAAAACGTACAATTTTAGTAACACTGATGTCCTGCGTAATAAGTTCTGTATTTATGTCTACAATGTTAAAGTCCGTATCAATATCTCGAATGATATATTTCGAAACAATGTTGGAATCAATGATGCGAATCCTTGCTTCAGGGAAGCCATTTACGAAGTCGGACACCTTCTTGACTGTATTTAGGTGACGAGTGACAAGGATTAGTTTTTTATATTTATTTAAAGAAAACGTGTCATCCGTATGGGAAAGTGGGCCGAAAGTGGTATTTATGATTGTAGGTTTAATCCATGGTGACGGACCGTTCGTGCTGTCAATGCATAATTTAATTTTTGGGCAACCCTTCTCAATAGCACATTTAGCTTTTTCATAATTAGAAAATTCGTTATTTAAAATATAGTTTATTTTTCTATCCTTTACTTTGCTTTCAGACTCTAAGTCCTCCGGTTTTCGCTTCGTCATCGCTGACGAAGATTCTAATTCTATTCAGCCAGGATCAAGTGAAAACAGCCACTAAAAACCCAATAACATAGAAAAAGAAAAACACAGAAAAATCCTACCTTGGATTTGAAGAAAAGAAAGTGGCAAAACCTTTGCACACCTGAAATAGGAAAAGCGAACCCTCAAAGGGGTCTTCGCAAAAATGGAAAATTCACACCTGAATATCAGCTAGGGAAAATCCATCAATGAAACATTCATTTTGAAAAACTTGAACAACAAATTTATAAAACCAGCCAAAAAAAGTGCAAAAACCTGCACCCAATACGCAGCCTTCACTTCAAGCCTCCTTCTCTCTCTCGCTCACTTATATCATTAAACACGATAGCAGACCATTCTAGCAGAAATGACCCAAATGCCTAAACTATGTATAACATATTTCTCAGAAAGAACAATCTATTTAGCAAAATAACAACACATGCGTCGAGAAGTAAACACAATAATCACAATACAACCGGAAATTTCCGGATTGGGAAGTGACGTAATGAGTCAGCACAGAAGCAACAAAGTCGTTCGTTCTCGAACGAAAGAGCCTAGTTTAATCGTTCGCGAACGAAAGAGTCTAGTTTAATCGTTCGCGAACGAAAGAGTCTAGTTTAATCGTTCGCGAACGAAAGAGTCCAGTTCATTCGTTCGCGAACGAAAGAGTCCAGTTCATTCGTTCGCGAACGAAAGAGTCCAGTTCATTCGTTCGCGAACGAAAGAGTTGATTCTTTCGTTCGATGAGTCTGAAGAGGTCGTTCGCGAACGACCTGAAACGAACGGGTCAAATTGGTGAACGAACGATTTTGAGTCGAATCTTTGAAATGAACGAGATTTCCCATCACTAATTGCGAACGACTGTGCGGACCCTGCAATTTCAGTTCATTTGCATTCCCCCTTCTCTGTTTTATGTATAGCATATTTCTCAGAAAGAACAACCTATTTAGCAAAATAAGAACACTTGCGTCGGGAAGTAAACACTACAACATTCACAATAGTACCGGAAATTTCCGGTTTGGCAAATGACGTAATGAGTCAGCACAGAAGCAACAAAGTCGTTCGTTCTCGAACGAAAGAGCCTATTAAATCGTTCGCGAACGAAAGAATTGATTCTTTCGTTTTTGAGTCTGAAAAGGTCGTTCGTGAACGACTGAAACAAACGGGTCAAATTAGTGAACGAATGATTTTGAGTCGAATCTTTCAAATGAACGAGATTTCCTATCACTAGTATGCATTAGTACGCCTTAAAAAACACGTTGCTGCGCACACCGCTTCACGCAAGGGTTACCACAGAGATCTGTTCGGAGATTAACAGCGGTTAGATTTAGAGATGCGAAAAGTAAACAAATTATCAATATCCGGACCATCCACAGTAAAGTAAGTACCCCCCCCCCTATCAACCTTTAATGTCACATTTTAATATTTGCTGTAGTTTAAATATTTTTAATTCATCCATTTTTTATACTTGCTAGTACATAGTTAACATATCGAATTTAGAAATTGGACATTACATACTGAAAGAGTCATTTTTTATTGCCAAACATCTAATTCTACATTTTAGAATGATCTAGTTAGCATTATGGTGTGCATATGGACACACTTTCAATTTCACAAAAATAAGATTGGAATCAATGCTTAATTTGTTCCATGGCATCATATTGAATTTCATCTCCCTGGCAAACATCAGGGTAAAGGTTACTTATAGTGTGCCCCTTGCCGCGCCAAGGATGCCAAGTCGCCAATAAAGATGGCGGACACTGTAAACAAACACTTTTAAGGGTTAGCGACGGTTACGACTTTTCGCAATATATTGATGATTTTTTTAATCGATAAGCATTGTCCTTTTATTATTATTTTTTCAGGCCCGGTGCCTTCAACAGATGCCGGAGGCACCAGGCAAAATTTTTTAACTTAAAAAAACATCCTACGGCTTCGCTATGCCCGGGAGCGGGAAACTAGTAGCTTCGCTAGCACATTGAACATAAGGAATGTTCGGATAACATGAACAGTAAATAATAAATAATTGAGGAAGACAAAGATGCAAAAAGAATGGATTAAATAGGAAATTTTAAAGACTTAATGTACAAACTTGAAGTATTTAATTTGTTGTAAAAAATATTCCAATCATCCTTCATCAGGTTCGAAATGATCACTGACCTGTCATCCATTCTTGAATAAACGCCGAAAAAATAACTAGCGAAGAAAACAAACGAAAGAGCTTTAAAAGAATGACGAGAAATGCGAATAATTCTATTGTAGACGGTTTTTAAAGAAAGAAACCAGACGACTTCGTAAAGAAGTAAAGCAGACGATTTTGTGAAATCGCATACTGAGAATTAAAATGAGTAAAGGAATAAATATTTTATAATCGCATTAAAAATATAATTGAAACTTCTTATTAACTATACAAAAAATCTGAATTATAATACAGATCAAAAATAAAATATTTAATTGATATTATTTTATTATTTTTAATTTAAGTTTTCAGAAAAGATTTGAAGCTCATGTACAACTCAACCATTGTAGAAAGAAGTAAACAAAACATTATTAGGGTTACTACAAGTGCTTTGTTTTGGGTTGCCATATTGGCGACAAACTCGGGGGCACACTAATGACCATTTTAACCTACATCAGTTTATAGATATCTACCCTAAGTATTATTATGTCAATCAAAAAATTGTTTTTAACTTTACTGAAGTATGAAAGATTGTTAAAGTTTACTTAAATCTTGAAATTGAATCTGAAAAATTCATTATTTTCTCTATAAAATTGCATAATTTTATGTTATGTATAAAAATATTTTAATATATATATATATCAGATTGATATATACATTTTTTTCTTTTATAATTTTCTTACGGAACTTTATATTTATTCAGACTAAAAAGTATTAATTAGATATTATAAGTGACATCATTCCAGACTTTAAACTTATGATTCAAAACTTTAACAAAATTATCTAAAATTAATTACAGTAATTTTAAATCCATAATCTGCTCAAATTAATGGAAAAAATTTATTGAAAATTCTTTACCATCTATTTCAATAAAGCAAAATTAGTACATGGATTAAAACAGAGTTGAAACCATTGTAGTAAAAGATATTAGTCAAATCTAAATGATTAGGGTTAAGTTCTTTTAAGATAAAAATAGGTGAAGAAATAAGAATATATATATTTATATATATATATATACCTTCTTATCTTTAAATTGTAAAAATCTTTTTTAAAAATGGTCCCAATTAAATACCAAAAAATTAATGTATTATTATTATTTTTCAATACCCTTATCTTGGGATGGGATCTGGTTATTTAAACCTTTTAGATATTATTATTATTATTATTTTCAATTCAAATTTACTTTCACACTATTAAAAGAATTAGTAAAAATTTTATGTTGATAACACCAAAGTAACATGAGTGATCATAAAACTTGCTTGTGTATTTTGTATTTAATGTATTTTCCTAGAGAATTCCTTACATAGTTATGTTAACCTTTATAGTCACATGAACTTTAGATGTGAATTTAGCTTTTTTATTAAATATATCATGACATCCTTAGTATTAAGTGACTTGGCAATTAAACCTGGCACAACAATTATATAGTCCAAAAATTAAATTTATGCTTTAGAATTGTTTTTCTCAAATGATCAAAGCAAAACATTTGGCACAAAGCTACAATTTTAATTACAAAATAACATGACAATTTTGATCTATTAAAGTCATTGCATTTTCAAATTATTCCATTTACATGTTTCTAAAGTACAGACGGAGAGATGGTCAACCTCTATTAGATTTTGCTTAAAGTTTCATTAATGTCTACACTCTCAATTTTAAACCTATTTACCAAAGTTTATCTGTCTTGCTTTTACTGTTTTGTAGTTAACATGGTGTTTTATATTTCAAAAGGCAGACAGACAGAATTCCTCTAGACGGAGTTTTTCAAAATTTGAAAGAAATCTACAAATTTGGTGTGAAGACTGTATGCCAAATTTCATCCATCCAGCTCAAGAGTTTTTGAGTTAATTTTATCACAGACAGATGAGCATTTTAGGGAGAGAAAAAAAAAACGCCTTTACTGAATTTAGGGAAACTTATCATGCAGGAATTCATCAATATTTCAAGTTTGTATTTTTTTTGCCAACTACAATACTGTTACAAAATACAGTTCCCAAATACAATTACTGTTCTTTTATGCAAGAAAGTAGAAATGAAAAAATAAAAAATTTTGTGCTCTGATTTTAAAAATTATAAAGTAATTGCATCAACAGTATTCACTTTGATACATTTAATTTATAATTTTAAATATTTATTTATTTGTAGCTCACTCTATTTATAGAATATATATTCAAATCTAAAAGTTTTATAAAAAAAAAATAATTTAACACAGATTTTGAAATGTGGAGAAAAAAAAGTTCTTGGTGTACAAGTTTATGGGAAGTAAGGGTTGTTGATTAATACTGTTTCCAGTTGGACTTCTCATCTTATATGACTGGTCCTTTTTCTGTTTGTATAGCTAAATAAAGTTTGAATTTTTTTTTTCTTTTAAAAATGTATCTCCATTTGTAATTATATATAACTGTGTAGGAAAACATTTTTTTTTTCATAAGCATTATTTGCTTTTGCTAAATTTATTGCTTTACTGATACAAAAAGCCCATTTTTCTTTAAAATTTAAAAAAATGAAGAAAAAAAAATTTTGTTGAAGAACAAGACTTTCAACTATAGTTTCTTTATGTTTATGAATTTCAAAATTATGAAATACTGGCATCTCTCAACACAGTTTTAGTTTACAATATGCTGTTTATTTGATATATTTCATTAAGTTCTCTATATAAACATGGTGAGCTAAATTTCTCTCTGTTTCTTGTTAATTAATATTTCATTGAACAATTTAATTTTCCCACTTATTTGAGCTATTAAGGAAGAGAAGGAAAAATTTTATGCAGAAGGGAAAGTTTGCAGTTATTGATGAATTAGTAATGACTTTCTAGCACACAAATTGTAATGATATCAATAGCTATTTTAATGTCCTGTGTGCTATTTTCTATAAGTTTTAATTTTATTCAAATATTTCAAATAATTGCCCTTTGTTATTTCTGTGTAGTGAGATTTTTAATTCATTTTTTATTATTTTAATTCATTTTATTCAACAGAATTATTCAAATTATCTATTTAAGATGAATTTTTCCATTTTTTATAATGAAAAAATAATGTATACAAGAAAGAATAGACCATAATAATTTCCCTACTTAAAAATACAATCCACAGTTGATTGGCTAATTTTCCTTTTTAATGCATTTTTATTCTTTATAGGGAAAATTGTAGGCAGCTTTCCCCAATCACAATATTTTGAACATTTTAATCTCATACTAGCCGCCTTTGGCGACCAGTCGGTTCGTCAGTATTAATGCTCGCTAAAATTTTCAAATAATATTTTCAGTAGCTGTGTCTCATAACAGGTTTTTCATCAAAATATTTTTAAACCAAACAAATTTTGATAGTCTTATCATTCATTTATAGTATTATTTTCTTCAGATGTTCTGTTCATTGTACTAATCATCTTTCTCTTTCTATCCGTGCAATGATTGTCCCGGAATTGCTATTTTACTTAAATGGTGGAGATGGAGAGAAAGGTCTAAAATTCTACGTTTTTATAGAATAATAGATTCAAATTTTCATAAATGCAGACACACTAAACAAATAAAGACACAATTGGTTTTCAAGAGATGCGAAAGTTTAAAAACAGCTTGGAAAATGCCGCGCACAGGGGAAATAATGGTGACACACATACACCTTTTTTTTCCTGCAAACCCTTTTTTCTATCCTTATTTTTTTTTTCTTTCTACAAACCCTTTTTTCCCTTAATTCTTTTTTTTTCCTTCCCTGCCCAGACTTTATTTTGGATAGGTACAGATTAAATATTCATACAGACTAAACACTAAGAAAATAAAAAGAATCGTTTAATACATAACCCCTTTCAAGAATAAAATAAACACATTAAGAGCTCTTGATGCCGCATTTATATATAAAAAAAGAATTTTTATCTTTAAGAACAACAAAAAAAAACTTTATATCAGAACACAATCAATAGCAACATTAAAAAATGAAAAACGAACAAAATGATATTCACATCCGTTGAGGAGAATGTTTTTAATCAGCTGCATAAAAGCAAGTATTTTCTTTCTTTTTTAAACTTCCCGCTATGTATAAATGAAAACCAACTGACTTCGCGTATTTTTTTTTTCTCAACAAATCATTACTTCCTGTTATCTTACTCATTTGGTGTGGGGGGGGAGGAAATGAAGATTTTAAAACGAAGTAAGAAAGTGTCGTTTTAACTATTTTCCTCGCAGTTTTTTTCATTTTTTCTCTCTGTAAGAACCAGCCTTGTGTCTTAACGAAAATATTTTTTTAAAAATTAGCCGAATCGGTCGAGCCGTTCTCCAGTTTTGCTCTTAGCAACGCATTTCGCGGTCCATTTTTATTAATATAGATTATTGTTCACCACCCCAAGATGATGTCATCAATAACCATCTGCTCCTTCCTTACAATTTTGAGAAATATTATCTAAACATTGCTACATATGGACGTCATCTCAAATCGCAACATCTGGACAGTTATCGCCAATTCATTTTTTTTTTTAACTTTTAAGTACAACTAACTGATCAAAATGCTCTATTATGACTATGTCAATGTGATGCAGAAATAATAAAAATTGCAATTTGTAAAACTTTTTAACCGTCTCTAGGAAAGTTAAATTATTTTCCTACATTTGGATATCTTGTTTGATGAAACTTTTTAATTGAAAACATAATTCTAATTGCAATAATTAAGGAAATAAAAGTGTGTGTTCTTTACTATAAACTACCTTTCTGGGAAACCCTTTAAGAAAAATGCATTGTCACGATACGTTGTTGCGTTTGTGCATTCTTAGGAATGTTGAACTTTTGGATAGAATTTTGTCTTTAACCGATCCGTTCTGCAAGTCTGGCTACACACTTTTCCGGACATTGCAACTTAAAATTTCTGAATAAAGGGTCAAATGTTTAAATGTCACTAACTGCGATGTCTAAAGTACTTAAAGGTGCCATCTGTAAATGTAACTGTCATAACAACAACAAAAAAAATATTTATTTTACCACACTTCCTACTTACTTGTCTGAAAGGGCACCATCTCTTAACCATGCATCAATAATGTTTATGTTTAGAATTCTCAAAAGTATATTGAGCATTTACAAGCTATTAAAAGCCACGTTTTTTATAGTTTATATATTACTTCTTTTCATTTGTTTTAATTTGCATTTATAGTTATGGATGTTTTTAAAGTTTTTATGTTCTGTCTCCAGTTTTATGGCTAATATTCCAGTTTTATTGGCAAATTATTGATTTGTGAAGTATTTTCAATCATCTGAACTACCCTGTATTTGAATAATGTTGTAATAATTTTTTTACAATAAATAAATGTTTTCTTTGTATTTCTAACTATTAAAAAAACATTTATGGAAAATAATATAAAGTAACTGCCTTGAAGGGCAATGTTGCAAAACTGAGTGACGAGGTGACAATATGGTGTCAGATGCTGGATTTATCTATATCAGTTTGCATTGATCGCTTGTTTGAATTAAACATTTATGTATACATGGGAGAGATTTTGCACAGACACTGTTGTCAAATGCGACTCCAATAGGTTTACAGCACATGCCTAGGTTGCCTTAATTGGCAAAACTTCGTTTTTAGTAAGATTAAGGGGTTAGAGGTGAATACCAATAATATTGGTGAGTTGATGAAAGAACATTGACAAAATTATTCAAGAAATTATGAAAGCAGTATGCAGTAAAAATCATGAAGGCTGTGTTGCAATAAAAAGCCAGCAGAAATTTGGTTTGGGCGGAGAAAATAATTGATTCGAAAGAGCAATAACCTTATGGTAAAATCAGAAAATTGTTGAATGCATAAGAAGTTTATAGCATCATACTAGAAACAGCATTCTGGTACACCCTTATCTTCATGCGCTATGATAATGTGGTATCTGATGTTTACTAAATTTTGAAGCATGTGTATAGAAAAATAACTTTCGACATTTTTCTTGTAAAAAAAATACATGTAATATAAATAATAAATTACATTACTATGGATATTTTAAAATTTTATTTCAGAATGGAATATGTTCTATCTTTTTTATAGATTCCCAAAGAAAAAAAAGTGTCAATAAGGAGTTTGGGACGCTAATGAGTAAAATTCAAGAACGAATTATGGTAATTAAGCAACGTTCTATTGTAATTCATTTCTCAAAATTTCTGTTTATATTCAGGAATCCCTCTGAATAGATATGTGCTCCAACATATTTCTTTTAATAATTAAACAGATAACAAGTTAATAATAAAATAAAGGAATATTTAAATACTTTTTTCTTCGCCATTTTCAATAACTATGATTGTATCACTTATTATTATTATTATTATTTTTAGATATCAAGATTGTGTTATCACGAATCTTGTGACACGCTGAAGATAAAAGATGATAAATCATCACATCTTTCAAAAATAAAAATAAAATGGCAAAAATAAGAAAGGCTTCGCTTTTGAAAGACCCACAATCCTAACTTGCAACATATCTTGATGGAATCGAGAATTATGAAATAATAAATTCGTCAATACATCTATTTAGCTAATTTTAATCATGTTATAATTTTTATTACTAATTAGTTCATAGGGGTGATTATTGTTGCTCACATATCAATAAGATTTTTTTTACTTATGCTTAAAACATCACTTTTGATTCACCAAATGAATAAACTTGATTTTTATCATATATGGGCAAAGACATTTAAATTATATTCATCCTGAAAATTTTATTGACTAACTGGAATTAATGAGACAGCACGTGCTTGTGTCAAACAGAAAAAAAGTGTTTTTAAAATTCAATTTCCTCATTGCCACTTAATAAAGAAACCTTATGGTTTCAAATTTTGTGATATTTTCTAAGCTTCCGAATTTCAAGAGATGTTTATTGACCCATCGGAACAGAAACCAAATTCAAGTGACAGTTGTGGTAAAGAATCTTATCAAGGATCACATTTAAATATGCATTTAATGTCGCAATCGAATGAGGAATGCTACCCTTGCAATTTTTGCAACAAAGTCTTTTCCATGATTTCCAAATTCAAAAGACATTTACTGACGCATACGCAAGAGAAGCTCTTTAAATGCGACTTTTGCAAGAAAGCCTTTTCCCAAAAGGCGTATTTAAAAACACATTTGCGTCTGCATACCGGTGAAAAACCATATACCTGCGAGTTCTGTAAGAAAACCTTTTCGGATAAAGGGAATTTTAAAGCACATTTGCGTGTGCATACTGGAGAGAAACCTTATATATGCGAGTTTTGTGGGAAAGCGTTTTCCATTAGCGGAAATTTAAAAGTACATTTGCTTTTGCATACGGGAGAGAAACCATATACATGTGAGATTTGTAACACTTCCTTTTCGGATAAGAAGTGTTTAAAAAG
>JAOUZG010022859.1:1476640-1511246 GCA_026289955.1 Argiope argentata
CATATGGTAGAGAAACCATATACATGTGAATTTTGTAACAAACCCTTTTCGGATAATTGGAATTTCAGAAGACATTTACGCATGCATACGGGAGAGAAAGTGTAAACATGTGAATTTTGTAACAAAGCAAAGTCTCGGCTGTCACGTATAAAAACTCACGTATTTTCGCTAACCATTGATACGCTCCACGTTTGTTGTTTTTGTAACTAAGCCTTTATTGCGTCTACTTTAAAATGACATTTACTAATATACTTGATGGAAAAACCGTATGTTTGCGAAATTTGCATAAAGTGTTTTCTGAGCGGCGTGGATTGAGCTTGCATTGAATGATACATATGGAAAAGAAAGAGTGCGCATTCGATATTTGCATCTAAGATGTTCTGATTCCGTTTCTTTAAACCTTTTATTTCCTAAACCATATTATTGAAAATGTGTGAATTGCAAGCCTCTGATGCCCTACACAGGCTAATGAGAAAACTTTACCTCATCTGAAAGAGATGTTTTTTATAGCAATGCTTTGCTAGTAAGTTAATGTTTTAAAAAAACATAAGACTAAAGACGCTTATTATTTCACTAAAATATACAGAAATATTCTCTTCTTGGAATTCTGTTTTGTATTACTCAGTACATAATACATGTTCAATTGTTATTATACAGTGTAATTCTTATAGTTAAATGAATACTTCAACTTTGCAGGACTTTTGAAGAAAAAGAAACAAAGAAAAATGTTCAGCAGAAATTGCAAATAACAGTTGAACTTTTCAATAACTTAGTTATAAATGCTCATCAGAAGCACTTCCAAAAATACGAAAGGTCTAGATGATACCATATTTTTTTCCCATTCCCGCTCAGTTTCTCTAATGGCGTGTTTTGAATTCTTACAGATACGCATGTTTTAAGTTTATGAACATCATTTTTTAGTGGAGGGGGAGGTGGAAGGAATAAGCAATTGCATATTAGTTTCCTTTTGAAGCCAGAAAAAGAAGAAAATGTCAAGTATCACTCTACGTGCATATCCGATACTTTTCAAATCTTGACACCGATCTAATTTTATATTTCCGAGTGTTAATTTTTAATTACGACGAATAAGAAGATAGTTTTCTTTTAACAGACTGGCAAATTTTAGATATTCTTTTTTAATTACCTTGCTTTCTGTGAAACATGTATGTGAATTTTTGACTTATTCACTTTAAGGCAATTCAGCTTAGTAATGTAAACATATTTTATACATATGCGTTTATATATTTCCAATAAAAAAATATTGTAAATTAAAGTACTTTACTTTTAGTGCTGTGTGTGCTTTTTTAAAGTTTCAAAGCTATGATTTATTATTAGCAATATAAAATCTAATATGCAAAGATATGACTTTGTACAGATGTGTTTCAATTGTGGAATTTATATATGGTGTAATGTTTTAAACCTGCATATAACTAAACAATTTTGTATTGAACATGTTCTTGTAAAGTTTTCCTTAAATTTCGAATATAAAGTTTAAAATTTGGAATGTAATCTTATGTGTTAGTGTGTGTGTGTGTGTGTGATTTTCGAATAATGTTAATACAAAACTATGGAAATATTTAATTTTACGTTCTTTTAGAAAATTTCAGGAAAATAATTAAAATTATCCTATTGACATTTTACGGCACAAATATTACGTAAAAATATTATATATTAGGTGATTTTTTTTTCAATTTGATGCCTATAAAGTTGTTTTAAACTTTTTTTTATTTATATTCTTAACTGATTGGAAGGTGATTTTTTAAGCTGAATTTTTTGCTCATGTGTTTATTCTCGGACTCTGAAACTCTCCACTTTTGAACATGCGTCTGTTTGAAAATTTTATATTGGATTCAGCTTGGATTCTATTTTTCATATACAGTGAATCCAAAATTTGTCTTAATTAATATTTCGAATTTCAACTAATTAAAAAATAATTACGTACATTGAAGTCACAAATAATTCATGCAAATATAAAAATTTTGTAATATAACGAAAATTGTCTGGTCATAATTTTTATTCAGTTGTAACGTCTTGGCGCGGAGCTTCTGGTTAGTTTCGCCCGAACACAAAACTCAGTTCATCGGGTAATTAAATCCAGAATTTATTTTCAGCTACAATACACACATATTTCGCTCATTTATACCTTTCTTAATTAATAATTCTGAAGTAATTAAGTATAATTAAATCAGAGTTCCATAAGGGAAAGGTGCTGTGTTTCAGATAAGTAAGAAAATTTTCAGTGAAATAAAGAGATAAAGACGGAGCTCTTCGTGAATTCCCGCAATATCGCAGAAGTTCTTCTATCCGCTCTTCTGATTAACCTGCTGGGTTTCCTGAAATCATAAATTGATAAGTTCGAGGAAAATCGTATGAAGATCAGGTCAAAAGACAAGGCTGTCTAAATATCTGAAGTCCTCCCTAATCTCAGATGAGGACGAGACGGTCATTTGATTCACGAAGTTCAGACGAGCTACACGTGGGCTCAGCGTACAGGGCGAAACTGCCTACGATACAACGTAAAAATCTCTCCGAAGAATTGCACACGGAATTCCAAGTCGAATTTCTGATGTTCCAAACATTCACGCTCGCTTAGTCGTCAGCCGGCTTCTTTCTCTTCTCGTTGTCTTCTCTCTCTTTTTTTTTTTCATTATTATGCTGCTCCTTTTTATTTGGGTTTCCTTGGCCGGCCTCCAACGACAAACGACCAATCTGCATACTTCCCAATTTTTATTTGACCACCTGACCTAAGATACCTTCACAATCCAATGAGAAGGGAAAACATCGATTAGTAAACCACAGGTGGTTGAAGACGACCTCCTTGATGCGATCACTGGATGAAAGAAGTGTCGTTTGTAGCCTTTTTATCGCTCTGAATGGCGGGCGCCTTTTATTTGTTGGAAAACTTGTTTTCTCTTATGCTTTTCCAAACTCATGACCGTTTTCTTTTATCACTGATATATTTTGTCCATATGGCGCGTCACTCTGTAGTTGATTTCTATTGAGACCTGTGCCTTTTTAGATGCCGCGTGAACACTTAGTTCGAAAGCTGTAACTCGACTCTCGTAACCAAATATACAAATTCTATCATTATCAAGAAATTCTTCAGCTATCAATATGCTTCTTTTCCAGTGGGATGCTTAGTTCGTTAGAATTTTCTAACCGTTTTTTTTTTAATCTGAGGTAGTCATAAAGTTGTTCTGATAATATCAATCAATGGAATGATGAATCTAGTTATTATAGCCACTTATAAATAGTGTAGTTTGGTCATTATCTCTTCTTTAGTAAAACAGTACAATACAAAAACAGAATCAGTTTACAAGTCCGTTTGAATCCGTCTTCATCCTCGACTTTCGGCCGCCACTTGCGCCAAGAACTCGCGACGCTCCCTCTTGTGATGTCTGAAGAGGATTTCATTATTCATAAATGAACATTTTCCCGCTTTTTATCATTAAAACTGCAATCATTGTCTGATAACGGCATCCGTCGACGCTCATCAGCCACGTGGAAACATATTTGTGTATTTTCAGTACTTGTAACCGATATTATTTTTTAAAACACTTACTAATTACGGTACCACCCTCTTCAGTCGCAGTTCCATGGTGCATAGCCTCCGCTGTATCTCACCCCCCCCCCTGTCTTTTGCGTTGCTTTGGAACTGGCCTATGGTGCCGCATTATACATTTGTTTCACTGAGCTTAACAGAACTAAAGTTCGAGTATTTGCGGTTGCAACAGACTTTCTCCTTTTAAAAGGGTGACACTTCTGTGGCTGGAACTTTGGAACCCAGTTTGTTTGTTTTTTAATTATTATTATTAGGAGCTCATTTATTTCATTATTTTTGCAAAGATCTCTTAGATAATAAAATAGCCACACTTTTGGGTAATACCGTTGTCGTATTAAGCTGGATAAAAAATGATCCTAATTGATGGAAAACATTCGTATACAGACAAGTCGCAGAAATTTTTCAATACACTTCAACGAAGTGGTGGCATTTCCCAACCACACAGAACCCACCAGATCAACTTTCACGTGCAGTGTCCACAGCAGAAATACCGTATCTAGAAATATGGTGGAACGGCCCAAGTTGGTGAACACAAATTACAAGCGCTTGGCCAGGTAAAAGTAGACAAATGACAAAAAGTTATTAATGGATACAGAAGATCGTCAAGTAAAAACCGAACCTTAATCGATATTACCATCTAATCTTTAATCGATTACATCACGCTATTTAATCGATTTACATCTGCCACTATTAGAGCCTTGCAAATCGAACTTGTTTTTGACCTTCTGTAGACAAGTTTCTTTTGATTTTATAATGATTTGTCAGTAAAAGAGGACTACCATATACTATATACAGTGACAACTTCAGCACCTTCCATGCCTCAAACAAGGAACTCATCTTCCTCTGTTTCACCATAATGAGCAGCAATCCTATGCTCATTATGGTATATAGTAAAAGTTTATTACTCCACGAGCAGTTTGGTGGGAGCGACTAATAGGTCTAAAAAAACGCTGTTTTCTTACGCTCTTTTCCAGCCCTATGATGATACCCATAGGAATGCTTTAGTTTTTGCTTCATAAGATTGCAAATAAAAGTCCTTAATAGAACTTTAGTCCTTAATAGAACTTTTTAACCCTGATGTAATGTTAACAAGATTTCGATGTCGACGAGTGGGACCCTGCATTTTATGTACTTTTTAGGAATTTTACATTCTTCATTATGTGTTTCACCACATATAAAGCAAATCTGTTTGTTGTATATTCTTGTTGGATGCCTGAAACTGCGGCATTTCAAGCATTGACGTGGTTTGTCTACAAACTTTTGGACTTTATGGTTCGTAAACCAAATTTTAACAGATTCAGGCAAAGCGGTGCCAAGTATTGTAGCGAGGGCATGAGAAGAATCTCGGTTCGAAATGAATTTCATAAATCATCAACACCTGAACGATTTCGACATCTTTATTGTGGATTATTTCCTCAGTCAGTTCTCCCAGCGAGAATTGAGGGGGTATATCAAAAATTAAGAATCGGTCGATGACATTTTTCCAAATGACGCCGGTCGAAACGGCGATGCCAAGAATTTTGTCTAAACTTAAAATTTGGCCAATGCACAGAGGATCCCATGTTGTAAAAAGGATTTTTCCTTCCCTTGTAAATTTTAAATTCAAAATATCGCTGAGCCTATTTATTTGCTGTTTAATGTAAGATTGAATAAGAAATGGGCTCAGTCGAGGGGTTTTAGATGCAACATATTTGTTGCACACAATTACGTTAATTGCTTCGTGTTGCTTTTGACCAATACTAATAATGGGTTCGTTAATGGCTTTACCACTCACGAAGAAGTTTACATTAGCTGACTGATGCATTTTAAAATTTGATTTAGCCAATATTATTGTAGAATCATTTTCAGCGGACGAGTCCAAAATGTTGAGTTACTCAGTTTTAAGGATTTATGGAGCTCAGACTTTACAGCTCTTGAATAAATAAAGGTAAGTACTAGAAATTAAAGCAGAAAAGTTACCAAATGTTCTGATATTAAATACAAAAAAAGAAGGGAAACCAAATTTTGACAACACTTCTATAGAGAACCTACATCACCCATTTACAAATCTTTTTCTGAAAACACACACACACTAATAAGAACATAAACCGCGCAGGGGGAGGAGGAAGTAAAAGTAATTTTATGTTATTGTGGTACTTTATCTAACTTCATTTCAATTAAAAACATTTTAAAAAAATCAATTTTTAGCAAAAAGAACAAATAAATATTTTAAAGGCGAACATTACTACTTATTTTCCGATAGATTCTGAAATCCACAAAATATCAGCAAACGAAGTATTTTCTTCATTACCGCATAGCCAACCATAATATTGATGATATGAAAGCAAAAGTATTGATGCATGCGTAATACCACCATTTTGACTTTTTGTTATACATTTAAAAAAATCTTTTTACATTTGGATAAATTTCTGCGCATCTTTCTCAAGATTTTTTTAAAATTCCGTGTAAAGAAATTTATCATTGGCAATTTATTTAATATATACCCTTTTTTCTTAATTGAAAATAAGTCATAAATCTGTTTTCAATTTTTAAAAAAAAAATTCGGAAATAATTCAGAGCAGCGGAATTCTCATGCTAAAGAGGTGCAGAAAACTGAATTATGCAAATATCAAATAGTTTCAATGGTGAAAAATTAGTAATTTTGGTGCTCATATCCAGTTAAGTATATCACACATGAAATTTGTTTGAAGAGTTGAATATCTGCAAAAACTTGTTTAAAAACACAAATAAATATTTTTCTGTGGCGAATTCAGTGCGAAAGAATCAGCGTATTGTTACAATGGGACAAGACGAAGATAACTTTTTCTATTATAGTCGTTATCATGCGATAGGGAGGGCTGAAGGCCTGACTATTTGTGAAATACTGTCTGTCCATGACAAGATCTCTTGCCGACAATCGTCTATGTTTACGGCGGGCGTTATAGAAACAGGTTGCTGCAGAAAGAGTTCATTTCACAGAGGTAGAAATTCAAGTTTGTTACGTTGGCGCGTTTAGCGCCTAATTGGCAGTATTTGATATATTGCATTTAATTTTCGAAAAATAATTCACTGGGCTGAAAATCATTTGCGTGCTTGGAATTTTGAAAATATCTATTATTCCTATTAGAATAGTACAGAATGAACAGTAGGAATCTCTCCGCGTGTCGCCAATAGGTCCCACCGCCCATCACAACTATTTGTGGGAGGTCTGTTCCTCGATAGTGCACCTGTGAGTAAGACACTTTCCCTATGAATAAATGAACTCTTGTTTCAGAGCTTCCATTGGACAGAAGCTGCTTTCAATCGTGATCCAAGACCTGTATTCTGAATATCATCAGTAAGATCGTTTCAAGGATTTGAATCGCAGCCCTCTTTGAAAAATATTGATCACCGGTATGTCTGACTTCTTGATATTGGTTACGATATTTACGCTCGTAAAATATTCGTCATCCCGAGGTTCGATGACATCTGAGCTGTTTCGAAGAAAGAGTGTCGTTGGTCACTTCTTCTTTGTGTTGATTTTATTTCTCTCACCTCACATGTAGGACTTGAATTTGAAGTACACAAAAATGAAGCGAAGACAAAGTTTACAGATTCCCTGAATAGAAATAAATTTATTTCTTTTATTTTTCTAAAGTAATGTTTTGAAAGGTTTTGCATTTATATAATGAATGCATGCCTTTACAACAAATATATGTCTTAGAACTGCTTTTATTATTTGATTTTGTGACAAGACATTTTTATTTAAAGGAATTATTAAAATGTTTGCATTTTTTATTGGAAAAATCGCTTTCGCTTCAGCGGATAACCCAGAAACATTTTCCAAACTTCTTCATTCAAGAAAGGGTATAAGAAAATCCAATTGTGGAACTTCTGAGGTTTTTAAGGAAATTTGAAATTTATTTCTGTTTCTAACAACACTTGCCATGAACAAGCTCACTGATGCATCACTTGTTTTGAAGTAGTACGTATTAGGGCCTAGAGTACAACTTAGCTACACACTCATCACAATCACTCGCAAAACCCTATTTTACAGAGGGGGGCACAGTCATACATTATTACAGATAAAGTATAGAAGAACAACCATTCTCGAACAATTAACGTCCAGACCTCGGGAAGACACGCTCCCCCTACGGCAGAACGTCGGCTTTTTTGTGGTTATTGTTGTCGCCGACTGATACTAATACACCTATTTTTATTTAAAATTATTTTTTGTGCGAGACACTGAAAGCAAGGTTTATGAAGATGGCCCACAAATGAAAGTTTAGCTATGTAATTTCTCATAACATATGATACTAAATCAAATTGTTAATATAAAGACTAAATTTTTAAAAAAATAAAAAGAGGTTTTAGAATATTTTTAGAGGAAAGGAAGAGAATGGTCTTTCATCATTTAAAAAAAACGTACGAATTTATTCCTTGTTTGCATATTCAACCCATAATCATTAGGATGTTAAAATAATCGATTGTAAGAGAGGAGCCTTTTTCCAACTGTATTGAAACTTATTTATTTTAAATCTGTAGCCTATATTACAATTAATAAACTTTTTCTTATTCTTGATCAGCAACAAAAATTAAAGACAACATTTTGCAATTTACGAAAACATGGTAATTAATACCTGAGTAAGATGGCATTATTACTATGGATGCCTATTTAAGATCTTTCTTCTTTTTTTTTTCAGAAATGAAGATAAAACAACATTGAAATAAGGAGATTCAATTAAAATAAGTACTTGCTTAATAAGACAAATTTAAAATATTATTAACTCTCGTTATTTGTCCATAGAAGCGAATTTACTTATTTTCTCCTCCGAGCTGTAATAGATAACTGATATATTTTTGTTTTCAATGTAAATGAATATTTTATTATGATAGCAGTCAATGCTTGTCACTTAAGTAAAATTAAAGTTACGTATAAAAGACCATGCAAAATAAAAAAAAAGCGACGGAAATAAAATATTTGACGTTTAATTCACTTTATGACAATATTGTAGGATAAGGAATTTCTGAAGCATTTTATTATTATTATTATTACCTAGTATTAAAACAAAAGGTAAAATTTGGTATCATAGCAGCTAAATCCTAAGCGACTCCTACGTTTTTTTTTTTTTTTTTTTCAATATAAGTCTTTTACAATTAAAACTTCCTGAAATCTCCAATATAAAAAATGGCAACGCCCTTCCTCCCACCCTCCAGAAAAGACAAAAAAAAAAAAAAATCCTGCATTTTTTGATTCCAACAACTGAAAAATTTTACAGCTACATCTCATAGTGCACTTTCTTTTTACTTAGACGTGTGTCCAAAATTTATAATGATAAAGACATAAACGTTGAGTAATCACCGTGTAATCAACTGCTAGTCTTTTGCTAAGTAATTTTTGAAATATTTGTCTCCCCCTTCCCACTTTCCCATTCTTTTGCGATCATAGCATGAACAGTCGTTAGCAAACGGGAGGAGCAAAATCGTTCCCGAACTTACTCAGAAAATATTGACCCATTGCAGTTCGTTCAGTGATGAACCGTTCTTTTCAACCTGTTCGTTCGCGAAATACCCACCTCTAGTCACAGAGAAGAAACAAATGGGGAACTGACGGCGGGGAGCTATCGCTTTCTATGTTTACAAAGTGGCGATAACACTTTTTAACCAACCACAGTGAAATACTTGTCACAGAGAAGGATATCATCGTACTAGTTTGAGTAAGTATCAATCCCCGTTTCCGTTTTGTAAACTTGTTATGAACTTATAAACAGATGCTTCTCATCATTTAGAAGTGCCCTCATAGGTTAGTACATTTCAGTGCTATATTGCGCGAGTGTTGAATCTTCCACCTTTGTTTAATAAATGCCATAGTTTAAAATACTTGGTCTAAGGATTGAAATTCAGAAACTTTTCAAATATGATTAGACATTAATATTGAAAATTATTGTTAGATTTTGGAAGAAAAAGTATGTTTTTGTATGTACTAGATAAATGTGTAGAAATCTTTTTTTAGTATTTAAAGAATAAAATTATCTTCAAAGAAATTTCCTGATTAATTTTATTTGTTGTAAAGCAACTGTTTTGCCACTTAAGTTAATAGTTTATGTCATTCCATGCAGCTACTTTCAATTGTAGTGACAAAGAAATTAAATGTGTTTATTTTATAAGGTACTATTATTACATTTAATTGTTTGTGAAGTTTTGAAGGATTAATTGAATTAGTACATTTCTCAATACATAAATAAACTGTAGTTTTATGGATTCATTTGATAAGTGTATTGATAATTTGAGAGTCATTAGTTATTAATGTTAAACTTAATATTCCTTAATAATACTGTAAAAATTATTTATATTAAATTATTTCTTGTCACCATAATTAAAGCATGGATTGGTGCAAGAGCTGTGAAAAGATTGTCATTTACTTTCATAATGTTTTAATGACATTAAAATATTTGAAATTTCACCAAAATCTAAAATGTCAAGATGCGTATAAATACGAAAAATTAGAATATTTTACTTTAAATTACCATTTGAAAACTGCAATTTAAATTTTGTTTCAAAACAATTTGTGTAATTACATTTGCATTATATTAGCTTTATTTCATCTTTTACGAGTCAATAAAAATCTTTCATAAGAGAATGAAAAACAAATATTTTTGTAAATACAGAACATAAATTAAACAAATATTTATAAAAATGATTTTGTATTTATGTCTAACATAAAAATTCAAAGAAAACTGAATTATTTGAAATTCACATAAGCACTCTACAAAGAATTCTGTGGAAAAAATATTCTAGAATATATGCATAAATTCTGCACTTCTTAAATTAGAGGAATGTATTATGCTAACAACAATATATTTTCAAAAGACTTAGCCATTGTTGGAAATAGAAATGATGAATGATAATATTTATCATGTCTAAGATTTCTGTAATTTTGGTGATTCATAAAAATTTTGCAGATCTTGCTCATTAAACAAATAAGTAAGGAATTCTTTTAATTATTTATTTGGCTTTGAACATCTCTATTTTATTATGAATCTTCTTTGTATATTTTTTACACTTTTCTGTCCTATGCTTTAGATTCCTTAGGTAGAGCCTGTTGTACATATGAAGCATTTTTATAGACAGTATAGTTATTGAAATGCATAAGTTATCTTTAGTATTTTTTTAAGAAATTCTAGTAGAAGGCAAAGGAACTTATCTTCATGAAACAAATGTCTGTTTCAAGAAGAAGGTTTGTTTCAGTAAAGTTATTTGTAAAATTTGTTTAGAAATAGAGAAAAATTATAAATATTTTTTCTCTATACTTCTTACTTGTCTTTTGATGCTTGTTTATTAGTTTAGTATTGTTCAGTTTGACGAATTATATAATTATTGTATTCTTACTAAATCAGCCACACAATCGAAAAATCCTGTGTTATTATTATTATTTCCATATCTTTTACTCGCTGATGCATTACTAAAAAGTTTGCACTTAAAAGCTATATTGAAAAAAATATCTGCAATATCATTTGTTGAGTAAGTTATATTCTTTATCATCGATTCTGTAAATTATTTTCAGCTCTATTAAAATAATATTTATGCAAATAAAACATTTTCCCCAAAGGAGCAATGAATTCTATAATCATAATAAAAATATTTTTAATGAATTTACACTCATTTTATATTTTAGGTTTGATTATTTTATAGAAAATTTAATGTATACTTGTTTTTGAGTTACTGAGTAAAGTTATTTGACAGGAAGAAAATGATTAACAATTATTTGACAGGAAGAAAATGGTTAACAATTAAAGTAGCTATGAAAATAAAAATAATTTTGATCAAAATTAGGTATCAACTTATAATGTCACATTTAAATATTTTCTGCAGTTTAAATATTATTTTTAATACATTCAATTTTTATATTTGAAAGTATATAGGACGACAAACTGAATTTAAAAATTAAAATTGAGATTGTAAAAGAATAATTTTTTAATGTCATCCATCAAATTTTTCATTTTAGAATGATCTTATTAGCATTATGGTGAGATGTACAGGCTTTCTATATTGCAAAAATATGATTGGAATCAATACTTAATATGTTCCATGGCACTATATTGATTCCATTTCACTGGCATACAGCAGTTTTTAGATATCTACCCTATTATTATGTCAATCTATAATTGTTTTTGGTTTTAGCGATGAAAGATGACTGTGTGATTAAATATTGAAATTGAATTTAACAATTTCATTATTCTCTCTATAAAATTGAATGATTATATGCTATATACAAAAATATCAATGTATACATCAGAATAATATGTACATTTTTTTTTCTTTTTTTCTTCTCCATTTCTTTATGATCTTCTTACTGAAATTTTAAATATTTTTTTGGACTAAAATGTATTTATCAAATACTAAAAGGAGCATTATTCCAGACTTATTTTAATTGATGTTTCAAACTTTAATAATATAATTTAATTCAGAAACCATAATCTGCTGAAATTAGTGGAAAAAATTAATTCAAAAATCTTCACAACTCATTTGATTAAGGTGAAATTACTACATGAATTAAAATTGAATCAGAAATGTTTTAGCAAAATAATATTAGTGGAATGTAATTTTATTTGAATGATATTGTGTCTGTGAACTAATGGTTCTAACTAAAACCTATATATATATATACTCTCAGCTTGGGTCATCATTAGTTAAACTTTTTAGATTATTATTATTTTCAATTCAGGCTTATTTTCACATCTTTTGTGGAATTAATGAAATTTTTTTGTAGATAATATTATACTAGCGGGAGTGATATTCTCAATACTTTCTTGTGTTCTTTCTAATAAATGTACCTCACACAGTTATGAAATATTAACCTTAGGTATGATTTTAGCATTTTTGCTGTTTATATTACAGGATACTTGGTAGAATATGTTTTGGCAATTAATGCCTGACATGAAATGAATACAGTCTAAAAATTAAATCTTTGCTTAGACATGTTTTCTCAAAGAGCAAATCAAAAATTTTCATTTAATGATTGTGTTACAATACGAGTAAAATTCGAAAACGAATTAAGCGAGGCTCCAGTTTAATTCATTTATCAAAATTTCTGTTTATATTCCTGAATTAAACCGGATAGCCATGTGCTCTTACATATTTCTTTTAATAATTAAGGAGTTGACTTATTACTTAATAAAATTAATGAATATCAAATATTTTAATTTTTTTCCTTGCCATTTTCAGCAGCTCTTAAAATAACATATATTTTTTTTCTTTCTCTCTCTTTAGATTTCAAGATTGTGTTCCTTGGAATCTCATGGCATGGTAATGAGAAAAGCTGATAAATCATCACATCTTTCGGAATCAAAATGACAACACTAAGAAAGGCTTGACTTTTGAAAGATCAACAATCGTAATGGCAATATACAACATATCTTGATGGAATCGAGAACTATTCATTAATAAATCAATACACCTGTTTAGAAGATTTTAATCACGCTATAATCTTTATTACTTATTAGCGCATTTGTGATTGTATCATTACTCACACACAAAAAAGAATTTTATCCTTTTGACTCGCGCTTTAATACCTTCTTCCAAAAATAACATTCAAGGAATAACCAAAGGAAGAAACTTTTTTTTTGTGCGTTATATATGGGCAAAAACAGTTAAATTGTATTCATCGTGGAGATTTTATTGGCTAACTGGATTAAAAAAGACTGCTCTTTCTGTATCTTAAGTTTTTTACGAACGCAATTTTCTCATTGACCACTGAATGGAGAAACCTTATGCTTTCGAGTTTTGTGATATTTTCTCAGCTTCCGAATTCAAAGAAATATTTCCTGGTTCATACAAAAGAGGAACCGCGTACACGTGACATTTGTTTAAGCTATTTTTCGAAGGTTACATTTAAAAATTCATTTAATGTCGCACATGAATGAGGAATCCTTCCCTTGCAACTTTTGCAACAAAGTTTTTTCTATGCTTTCCGATTTCAAGGGGCATTTATGGACGCATACACAAGAGAAACTGTTTACATGTGACATTTGTAACAAATCTTTTTCTTTTAAGGGGAGTTTCAAAAGACATTTAAAAACGCATACGGGGGAGAAACCACATAAATGCGAATTTTGTAAGAAAGCCTTTTCCATGAGCGAGCATTTAAAATTACATTTGCGTCTGCATACAGGAGAAAAACCATATGCATGTCAATTTTGTAGCAAAACCTTTTCGATTAAGGGAAGTTTAAAAAGACATTTACGGACGCATACACATGATAAACCGTATGTATGCGAAATTTGCCAAAAAGCCTTTTCCGATAACGGAAATTTAAAAAGACATATGCGTCTGCACACAGGAGAAAAACCATATATGTGTGACATTTGTAACAAGTGCTTTCCAGAAAAGGGAAAATACCAGAGACATTTACGTACGCATACTGGAGAGAAGCCATATTCATGTGAATTTTGTAATAAAAATTTTTCGGATAAAGGGAGTTTAAACGCACATTTACGGGCGCATGCAAAAGAGAAACCGTATAAATGCGAGTTTTGTAAAAAGTTCTTTTCTCAGAAGGGGCATTTAAGAGTACATATGCGTCTGCATACAGGAGAGAAACCGTATGCATGTGAACTTTGTAACAAACTCTTTTCGGATAAGGGAAATTTAAACAGACATTTACGTAGGCATAATCAAGTGAAACTGTTTTTTCCAGAACGGAAATTTAAAACATTTGCTTCTGCATACGAGAAAGAAACTGTATACTTGTGACGTATGTAATAAACCGTTTTCGAATAAGGAGAATTGCAAAAGACATTTACATACGCATACGGCAGAAAACCGTACGCATGTAAATTTTGTAATAAATTTAAAAAAAGACTCGTTTATTGATGCATACGAAAAATAAATAATACATGTGGAATTTTTGTAACAAAAGCCTTTAAAAAAATGTTTAAAAATGCATATGGGGGAGGGACTATGTTTGCGAAATTTGCAGTGAAGCGGTTTTTTTTTTTTTTTTTTTTTTTTTTTTTTGTGCAGCGTAGATTAAACTTGCATTGAATATTCCATTTGGAAAAGAAACATTTTGCCGGCGAAATTTGCAGTAAACCATTTATTCAGCTTTCTAATTTGAACATGTGCGGGTCCATACGAAAGATAAATTGTCCTCATATGACAATTGCAATAAAGCGTTTTTGAAGCATGCTGATTTAAAGAAACATTTATTGATTCAAAGGAAAATAGAACCGCAGGCTTGTAACATCTGGAAATACGTCTTTTTTTTTGTGTTTAAAATTTGACATTTTCGAACGCATACGAAAAAGAAACTATATTCATTTATTTGTGTAATAAAAGATATTTTATTTCTTTAAGGAAATATTTGCCAAAGCATATCAAAAAAAGATTGAATTATACGCATTTAATATTCAACGCTTGCTAATGAGAAAACTTGAGCTCATTTGAAGGAGAAAGACTTATAGTAATGATTTTTTAGCAGATTAATGTTTCAAAAAACATCGACTAAAAATGCTTATTATTTCACTAAAATCTACTGAAATATTTATTCTCTTTTGGAATTCTTTGTATGACTCAATACATAATGCATGTTCACGGTTATTATACAGAGTAATTCTTATAGTTAAATGAATATTTCTAATTTTCAAGGCGATTGAGCAAAACGAAACAAAGTAAAATCTTTTTGATCACCTGAAATAACAAATAGCAGTTAAAAATTTGAACTGAACAGCGTTATATATTTTCATTAGAGTCATCTCCAAAAATACGAACAATATCGATAACTCACCCCATCCTCCTTCAGTTTCCCCAATAGCATGTTTTGAAAGTCTGCCAATGGGCATGTTTTAAGTTTATCAACATCACTTGATAACAGATGAATTGTAGTTTAGTTGCTAGGGAGGGATCAAATACCGCTCTACACGCATATCAACTTTTCAAATATTTACACAAAGCATGCTGAAAATTGTGTATGAGTTATCTTATGCTACGATGTCATTCGTAGTTCCAAAAGAACTCGCGTTGAATTCCTATAACTGTTTTGAATTTAAATTTTCATTTGTTATTTAGTAATTCAGAAAAATAAAAAGATTGTTTTCTTTTAACAAACCTGCAGATCCTGGATATTGTATTTAAATCACCTTGCATTCTGTGAAACGTGTGAGTGAATGTTTATGACTTATTTCGGACCTGAGCTTATTAATACAAATATGTCTTATGCACTTGCGTTAATATGTTTTCAATAAAAACTGTATATTATTGCAAATTAAATTACTTTTTATTTACTATTGTGTGTTCTTATAAATGTATAATTTTTGTGACATTTTGTATCTTTTTAAAGTTTCAAAACTGTGATTTATTATTAGAAATATACAATATAATCTACAGAGGTGTGATTTTGTACAGATGTATTTCAATTATGGCACTTGTATAACATGGTGCCTGTTTTAAATTTGCTTCTTATATTAAACAATTTTATATTGAATTTGTTCTTGTAAAGTTTTCCTCAAATTTCGATTACAATGTTTAAAATTTGGAATATAATATGTTTTTGTTTATTCGTGTAGTTTATTTTTGATAATGTATTATATAACTATGCAAAGATTTAATTTTACTTTCTTGAAGAAGATTTCATGAAAATAATGAATATTTTTCTGTTGGCATTTTACTGCATAAATATTATGTAAAAATATATATTAGGGATTTTTTTATTGCATATTAAGTTTTTTTAAAAATCTGACTTTTTATATTTGTCTGTGCGAAAATTTTATATTGGATGAACCTTGGATTCTGTTTCATATGCAGTGAATCCAAAAAAATTTCTTAAATATTATTTAATTAATATTTTGAATTACAATTAATTTTAGAAAAATAATTACATACATTGAAGTTACAAATTAATTCGTATAAATATAAAAAACTTATAATCTAATGAAAATTATCGGTATGGCCATAATTTTTATTCAGTTCTGATAATATCAATCAATGGAATTATAAATAGCATTCTTTTTATTACTTATGAAACTCCGTTTCTGCTGTTCTTTCAATTGTATCCACGGAAACATATTATGAGAGTAACTTTTGTAACTTATTATTATTATTATTTTCGTTTAATAATCGAATTTAGAAGTGCAATGGCTTCTACCAATCTCCAATCAATTGAGTTCCAAAAAATTTTTCGAAAAAAAGTTAGTTTAAACTAGTTTTAAGAAGATGCATGATTATCAAACTACGCATGCTAATTTGGAATAATCATGATGTTGTATTGCGTCGTCGTAAATTTTTTTTAATGGGACATATATATATATACCAGCTTTTACTGCAACTTTGTACGCGTGGAAATTTTGACATATAGGAGAACTTTCGTCTGATCTCATCACAAAATGTCATCAAATGATGATAAAAAATTTCAAAATATCAATTGTAAAATGTCATCAAACCGTATCATTATGGTGCCATTGAAAATAATTTTTGCCCCCCCCCCCCCAAAAAAAAAGTTAGTCGCCAAATTTTAGCGAAATGGCCGAATGCTACGCGAACAGCACCAATAGCGTTTCCAATCGTAAGGTTTCGATGAACGCTGCAGCAAATTAACGGAAATATAGAAAAAAAAATCAATAAATGCAAAAAATAAATAAATAAAAGTTTAAATGAAATCGGCCATGCATATTTCAATGTATCATGTCAGAACATCATTTCTTGAACGGCCAAGCACCGCGTGCTCCTGCAAGTTGAATTATATTTTATTCATTTTAATTGCTTCATTAAATGAGTCACTTTAGTATTGCAAACGATCCAAAAAAAAAACATTCTCGCATTCATTGTTTAAAAAAAATATCACATTTCCTATTTATTTCATTTCATTTAATCACATGCTCAAAATGACATTTTTCTAGGTTTTATTTGCCGTAGTCATTAATGTATTTTTTTAAAAAATCAGAGCTTTTGTAAATGCCATGGTGAGACGTTATTAAAAGCTGATTTGTTGAGATACTCGTCTAGATAATAAAATTTTTATTTTTCTTCTACGAATTTTTGTTGATGCCAAAACCCTCAAGCAATATCATGTTTTGGCATTACAAAAAATGGAATAAATACAAAAAAAAAAACTTACTCGAAAATAATGATAGTAGGCGAAAGGAATACGCACAGAAGGAAAACATCAAGGGAAATTCATTTGTACATTTAACAGAAATTGGTTTCTATTTCAACTCTTTATCGTTATTTGCACTCGCTTGTGTTCCCAAAAGGAAGATACGTTGTACCTGCCTTATTGCTGTTGCATGTTGAGTTTTAAGTTGAACTGTGAGAATCCCACCGTCTCGACTAGGAATTAATTCTATAATATTAGATATGGGCCAAAACAAACACCTTTCCTTGCCGTCACCAACTAAGACTCTTTCCCCAACTCGGGGTGCACGCAACCGATACATTCTCTTTTTGTATTAATTTACCCAAATACTGTTTTCTGAAATGTTACCTTAAATATCTTAAGAATAAGAATGAAATATAGAATTAAACTTTTAAGTCTAGCGAATTTATTTCGCAATATCTGTAGCATTGACGCAACGATTCTCTATTAAAAATATTACAGGAGTAAGATTGATCAATTCCTATGGATACTTGGAAGGTCTACTATTGACTGAAAATTCACAATTTTTCATAGGTCAATATTGATTTCCCAAGAGTACGTCTTAATAAGGCGAACGAAACTTTTCTATCAGCCTTCCCATCATGTGGAAGCGGGTGTATAAATTTCTAAACTTTTTTCTCTGTTTGATTTGATGTTTTTCTCGCTAATTTATACCAATCCAATTTTAGATGGTCGTTAAAAGCACTTCGAAAAATAGTTCCGTTGTCACAGTAAATCATTACGGGCCTGGCGATTAAACGCCTAAGGGCAAGCAAAAAAGCATCAGAAGACATAGTTCATAATTCAAGATAGAGAGCGCGATAAACATCTCAAGCAAATAATGTAATCCATACCTTTTAGCCAGTTTTTAAAAATAGGATTCCATCGAAATCAAGTTCTACAACTACAAATATTGCGCAATCCATCACTCTGGTGGTAAAGGTGATGGTCCACTTGATAATGATTTGACTTTAAAACGAGCACGTTTATTTAAATAGTTTTTTTAATAGTTTTTGTAGCTCTGATAATTCAGAACCTTTCTCTTATTGAGGATTGCATCATTTGCTTTTCCGTATGACAGTTTTTTTGTGTATGTATCCAATCAAACGTTTCGTAAATTCACATTGATCAGTAAACAATTTAGGATACAATGACCTGAATTTTGTTTCAAATAGGAAAGTCCTTTCCATAGTTTAAAATTAAGCATTTGTTGTAGAGAACATATTCGAGATATGCATGCTTCCTGGGGAATACTTCCGTGACTCAATTTCAGTCAGTTGTCTAATTTGCTTTGCTCTATTAGCTACAAAAATTGACCAAATTCCATAATTCACCAAAGTGCTGTAGTGGAATCGAACCAAATAGTAGCTTTCAAATCCGGTATATTAAACGCCTTGAAAATAGAATTTTTGAGTGGAGCACCCATGCAACAAGCCATTAGTTCTAAACAAAGTATGCTCAAAGATTTGAGTAGAGCGACTTTAGAATTTCCTCTAAGGAGAATTTAGAAACCACTTTTGATCTAGCGAAGATATATCACACATAAGACCCCTTAGCTTGCAAAAAAAAAATAATGTGGCTCAATTATATTTTTTAAAAATTTAAATGTCACTAAGCCATTTGAAAAATTTAATTGGAACATTTGGAGACAGTTCCTGATTCCGTGCAATTTTCATTTTCTATAGTTCCTGCAAAAACAGTTTCATGAGCAATGTAAACTACGCCTACATCCCAATGGCATAAAAAAATGTTCTGTACTGTAGACAAAACTAAACGTTTTTTGATTTCCATTTCGAAAGTTTAACATTCTAAATTCGTGCAACATTTCAAAACGTCGTTATCCAAGATGAGACCCAAAATAAAAATATCGCCAGAGTGATTATCAACATTTCTACGAGCTGCACTACTCAAAAACTGCTCTCAAAACTACGTGTTAAAGTATCTATCGTTCATTAATTCTTCTCAATAAATGTATCAATTTCATCAACATTGAAAACAGCAATTACACGATTATCTGCATTAAAAGAAGATTTTAAATTTTGTACAACTTTCTTAAATTCGGGATACCTTTTTCCAAATGATGCATTCGGTATAGTAAAGACTGGAAGACACACCAAACACAATTCGACAATGTCTGAACATAAATTGTTCTTCATTGCAAGGGGAGAAGGAAATCTCAATCGCAATCCTTCGGTGCAACAAATAGAATTGAAAAAGCTTTTTCAATATTTTAGTATTGGATAGTTTCTAAAATGTCAGGTATTAGCTCAATAAGAATTATTCCTTTACATAAACAGTCATTCAAAATGATGCATTCGGTAAGTTCCCCTTTTTCACGGACGGAAGCATCGGATACCGGTCGTATTTTTGTTGTAGCACTTGTTAATTTAATCGCAAGCCTATGTGGCAAATAATGAGAATCATTGTTCCATTCTACATTCGTCACACGCTCAGTAATATTCAAATCTTCCCACTCTCTAAATACACTTTACCTTTGTGCCATTTTTTAAAATTATCTAGAATTTGTAAATGTCTCCTCCACGTTAGTTCTTTGTTACTGGGCAAATACGCAAGTTTCCATAAGAGCAGTACTTTAAATCTCCAATCGGGAAGAACTTTGCTTTTATTCTTAAAATCAAAATAGTCTCTCGTATTGTCATTATTTAAGGGGTCAGTTATTCCAAAAACATCTAGTTCCCATAACTCTTATCATTAACATTTCTTACATGTAACGACGATGTCATTAATATGGTATTTCCAACTTTCGAATTTAATTTTTCCGATTACCATCCATCCTAGTTTAGTTTCAAAAGCCATTCATCCAGAATCTTACTCAATTAAATTCCCAGTTAATAATTTTCCTATATTATCAACCCCAATTAAGAGTCCGAATTCGTTTTCCATGAAATAATTCCTATATTTTTTAAAAACTCGTTTAGAAGTTAAAAACACTTATCCTCCATTTATATATCAATCCATATACTTTCTTTTCCGAAAGTACTTCAAAACTAAATACATAAGAACGTTTTAAATGACTAACCTCATAAGAAAACATATTATGACGTTTACAATTCGTTTCTTTCCTCTCAAACAGAGAGCGACATCTCAAAATAGGCCACCATAACTCATTTTGGGCTGTTTAAATTTCCAGTCAAGACAGGCAATGCTTCAGATACAGCGACCGGGGCAGTCATTTTAGAATTGACCAAGGATGTCAGTTTGAAAGTTAAACTCTTCGCATCTTTGAGATAATACTTCAGTTTTTAAAAATCCACAACGGAAGCATTATCCGTCGAACGGGTTGACTGAGCGACAACACCGGATTATAAAGGCAATGTCATTTACAACAAAGTAAATCTTGAGAAGACACTTTACCTTTGGTTCTTCTTACGATCGGTATTTCACAAAGATACAGAATACTCTTCAGTTGAGCTTTACAGATATTTCTTTACCTCTGTTTACCCGGAGAATTCGTCACTTCTATCCTTAGTATCACACACTCAGAATTTGTGAAGGTTACAAAGTATTACATGTAGTATAAGAATTTCTGCAACGACTAACCATGGCAATATATCTTTATACTTTTCAAAACACCTATTGAATTGCTCCCATATTTTCACAATAAAGCGACCACATCCTCTTCCCAATTAGTTTATCTTAGATCTTAAACACCGAGCACCAAAGTATTTTGTCATTGAAATTAATGGAACTGACAAAAGTATCTTAATTGGTAGATTGAAACTATCTTTATCATAAAAGATAAATACGCACGTGCATGATCCAGATCCGCACAATCAGAGCAGCGCGAAGACATTTCAACGCCGGTCAATGTCAACTAAACCACACGCAGTGAATTGGTCCCCAAGCAACAACGGAGATTATTATTTTGATAAAATTAACCGAGAGTGCTCTTCTTAAGTCATCTCCTTTTATTCATTTAAAGAGTTGTTCATCAAAACTTATTGCGGGAAAAAGATTAATATAAAATATCCATTCCACTATTAACATAACGACTATTTCTCTCTCCTAATATAACTTTTTTTATTTGTATGGATTAATTCATGACTTCCAGTAAATATCCTTATTTCCTCAAATACTGAAATGCTAATAGGAATATTGGAATTTTATTTCCAATTGGAATTCAAAATATTAAAATGAACTTTGGATTTACAGTATATTAGACAAAAAAATCCAAGATAAACTTTCCGCACAGACGCATGCGCAAAAGTTTGAAGTTTCTTAATCCGAGAATGAATAAATTCACAGAAAATTAAGCTTAAAAAATAACCTTGAAATCAATTAAGAATGGGAATAGATACATAAGATAAGATTCGGGAAAACAGATAGTAAATAAAATAATTCTTTCATTTATTCCTATTTATAATACTTTGATGTAATTTTTATACAGTAAAATGCTCATTATTTTCAGGAAATCTTCTTAAAGAACGTTAAATTAAAGTTTTCTATGGTCATTTTTTAGCTCTATCAAAAAGCAAGTGCCAATGAAATACAAACCATATGATTGCATTTTAAATGTTAATTTTTTTTTGTCAAACTTTTAAAAATTATGTTTGAAATTCATGGGAAAATTTACAAGAACTATTCCACAAAAATGTTTTCATATAAGATGCAGATTTAAAGGAGGAAACTATGCTATATAAATTCCATAATTGAAACACATCTCCATACAAAGTCGTACTTCTTCATATTAGAATTTCTATATCCCATAATAAATCACAGCTTTGAAACTTTAAGAGGTTTGAAAATGTAACAGAAGAAAAATTATACAATTCAAAGACACACACAATAGTAAAAGGAAAGAACTTTAATTTACAACACTTCATAATAAAATACAAATTTTTTAATATAAACATTTTGAGGCATATGTAAAAATTCTATTAACAAGAATAAGCTAATTTGGGGCTAAAACAAACGTATTTATACCCCCATTCACAAAATATACCCATATGCAGGCTTTCAAAGTATATTATTACATCTAACTGAAAGATTACGGGATGAGTGATCTTATCGTCTTGATAGTGATCGTTATTTTTGGAGGTGTTTCTAATGTACATTTGTAACTGTGTTAAGCTGAAATTTTCAACTGCTTTCTGTATTCGGATGAACAACAGGATCATGTGTTATTTCGTTTCCTGCTATAGCCATACAAACTAGGAATATCCATTTCAGTATAAGAATTACCCTATATAAAAACAATGAACACGCATTATGTCTTTTGCAATACAAAAAAGAATTCTCGAAGTGATTATTTCCACATATTTGAGTAAAACAATAAGCCTTTTTAGTCTGTTTTTTTAAAACATCAATTCAATGCAAAATCATTGTTTTATGTCATTAAGATGAGGTGAACTTTTCGCATTGAAAAGTGTTTTATGGAACAGCAAAGGATGTAATTTATTCATTTTCTACATATATGCTTTGACAAATGTTTCTTTCAAGAAATGCATTGAGAATATCTTAAACTACAGAAGTCACGTGCGCATGCTTTCTCTTATGTATTTGTTCGTAAATGTATTTTGAATTCCCCACTTTTTAAAAAGGTTCTTTTGAAAAACACGCATGTACATATTTTTTGTTGTGCAGGCGTTCATAAATGTCTTTTGAAATTCTCCTCATCACAAAAAGGTTTCTCACAAAATTCACACGCATAAGATTTCTTTCCTGTATGTGTACGTAAATATTTCTTTTAACTCATTTTAATTGAAATGAGTTTGTTACAAAATTCACATTCATACAATTCTGTCCAGTATGAATTTTTCAATTCCCCGTATCTGCTGAAGAGGGTTTATTATAAAATTCACATGCATACGGTTTCTCTCCTGCATGCAGACGCAAATGTAGTTTTAAACTCCCGTTCTGTGAAAAGGATTTTTGGCAAAATTCGCATTTAAACAATTTCTCTTGTGTATGCGTACGTAAATGCGTTTTTAAATTCCCTTTATGTGAAAAGGGTTTGTTACAAAATTCACATAAATACGGTTTCTCTCCTGTATGCACACGCAAATGATCTTTTAAATGACGGCTCCGGGAAAAGGCCTTTTTACAAAACTCGCATGTAAACAGTTTATCTTGTGTATGCGTACTTAAATGCGTTTTTAAATTCACCGGACCTGAAAAACGCTTGTTACAAAATTTACATAAATATGGTTTTTCTCCTGTATGTTGACGCAAATGGACTTTTAAATGACTATTCCGGGAAAAGGATTTGCTACAAAATTCACATACATACGGTTTCTCTCCTGTATGCAGACGCAAATGGTCTTTTAAACTCCCATTCCTGGAAAAGGCTTTTTTACAAAACTCGCATGTAAACAGTTTCTCTTCTGAATGAGTAAGTAAATGCGTTTTTAAACTTCCCTTACTTGAATAGGTTTGTTACAAAATTCACATGTATACGGTTTCTCTTGTGTATGCGTACGTAAATGCGATTTTAAATTCCACTTACCTGGAAAGGGTTTGTTACAAAATTCACATATATACGGTTTCTCTCCAGTATGCAGACGCAAATGTTTTTTTAATTGGAACATAACTGAAAAGCGTTTGTAACAGAATTCACATGTATACGGTTTTTCTCCTGTATGAACACGCAAATGTATTTTTAAATTACTGCTCTGGGAAAAGGTTGTTTTGCAAATCTTGCACGTAAACAATTTCAACAGTTTCTTTTCTGAATGCGTATGTAAATGTATTCTTAAACTCGTCCTATCTGAAAAGGTTTTGTGACAAAATTCACATGTATACGGTTTCTCTCCAGTATGCAGACGCAAATGAACTTTTAAATTATCGTTCCTGGAAAAACTTTTTTTGCAAAGCTCACATGTAAACGGTTTCTCTTTTGTATGCGTGCGTAAATGTTTTTTTAAATCCCCCTTATGTGAAAAGGGTTTGTGACAAAATTCACATGCATACAGTTTCTCTCCTGTATGCAGACGCAAATGTAATATTAAATGACCCTTTCGAGAAAAGGATTTTTGACAAAAATCGCATGTAAAGGGTTTCTTTTTTGTATGCGTGGGTAAATGCATTTCTAAAATGCAATTATCCAAAAAAGGATTATTACAAAATTCACATTCGCACGGTTTCTCGACAGTATGCGAACGCAAATGCTTTTTTTTTTTTTTTTATTCTTTCAATCGAAAAGGGTTTCTTACAAAATTCACACGCTTATGGTTTCTTTTCGGTATGCAGGTGCAAATGTACTTTTGAATTACCTTACAGGGAAAAGGTTTTTTGTGAAACTTGCTTGTAAACAGTTTCTTTTGTGTGTGTGTGTTCGTAAATGGCTTTCAAATTTGTTAATCATAGAAAAAAAAGTTATTGTAAAAGTTGCAAGCACAAAATTACTTCTTCCTATATGACATTAAATGAATTTTTAATGTGACTGTCGAAAAAATGTTTTGATACAAATGTCACATGCTTCAGTAAAGGTTTCTTTCAATTTAGAAGTTGAGAAGATATCACAAAATTCGCAAGCATGAGGTGAAAGAGAAGACTACACTTTCAAAACATTTCTCTCTGCATGTGCCAAGCACGTGACAACCCTTTTATTCCGAATGGCGAATACAATTTAAATGCTATTGACCATATATACCAAGATTAAAGTTTTTTTTTTCATTAAGTGAATCAAAAGGGAAATCTTTTAATGTAACTTTTGGGAGAATGTTCTGTAACATGGGCCATAAGAATAAAAATTCTCTTTTTAATGTAAATAACAATTTACATATGCTGTAATAACTAATAAAAGTTATAGAGTGAATAAGAATTTCTAAACCGCTGTATTGTGGAATTTATTATCCCGTGGTTCTCGATTCCATTGAGGTATATAGTATGCGGAAGTTCGGAAACGTCAAGCCTTCCTTATTGTTGCGATTTCTATTCCTAAAAATGCGATGATTCATCAGCTTTTTTCATTAGCATTTCCTCACAACACAACCTTGGGAATCTAAAAAAGATATAAAAAATGTAATGTTACATTCAGAGCTAATAAATAAAATCAAAAATAGGATATTTATTTATTTTATTAATTAACTAGGCATTTGCTTAATTAATTGACAATCTGTTTCGATCCAGGAAAATAAAATATTTTGAGAAATGAATTGCGCTGGAACCTCGGTAAAGAACAGTGGCGGATTTGGTGTTTCAGATGCCCGAGGCGCAATTCAATTTGAGGCCCCCCTCTTCTCCAGTAATATTTACAGTATGCACTCTTTATATATATATATTTCACTCTGTTAAGCTCTGCATCTGATTTTTTTTGTGTTAAAAAAAGGAGGGCGAGAATTAGGTGCATAAAATTGAAAATTAAAATCAATTTTTCCATACTATGGACAGTATTTAAAATAATGATAAAGTTTAGAGTGTGTTTTTAAAAAACGCGCTATTTTGTACCATAGTTATGCAATATTTTTGAGATACATGTCATTATATACCAAATCATTTACTATGGATAGGAGCTAATTTTCTCTTTTGCTATTAAAAGTTCGGTTTTGTTTTAAAACGTTATCAAAGTTGCGAATTTTAATGAATTTACGTTTTTCCCACAAACAATGCCTTTTATTGGAAAACTGAGCTAACGGGAGATTAATTTGTATTTAATTATTTAATTTTGCTTCAAATTAAGTTTCTTAAAAAATAAAAACAATAAAAAGGAATTTAATAAAGAAAAGAAAAATACATCAACTAATATTGATACTATTATTTGTTAAACATTTGAAATATATTGAACTATAATAATAACACTGGCAGTTTCTTCTTTTCGTACATTAAAACAAATTAAATAGGAACCTTTAGCTTTAGTAAATTTATCAATTAGAGTTTCATACTCTAACAAATTGACTACATCATTTTCGATGAACATCATGAACATGTAACTTAAATTTAATTGTGATAAAGAATTCCTTAAATAATTTTTTACTCTTTTAAGCACCGAAAATGAGCGTTCACCACTTGCATTACAAATGGAAATAGTTAAAAATATTTTTAGAATTGTCTCTACATTAGGAAATGTAGACTGCAGTCCTCCGATTATTAATTTGTACATATCAATAGGATTTATAATTTTTTTTATGAGGGCAATAAAATGTACAAGTTCATCTTTAAAATTTCTAATCACAATATCATCTTCATATTTTGCGCATATGTTATCCACGCAGTCATTAAATTTGACATCGGACATATTAAAATTAAAAAAAAAAATCCAAAATCCAATAAAACCTCACTGTAAATCGCACCCCTTCACGATAGATCTGCAATTAATCCATCTCAAATAACCTTGTGTATATTAATAACAAAATTTTCTTTTGGACTAAAATTTGTTTCGTCAAATTGCAGTTTTCTTTTTCTTATCCGTGTTTCCCGATAGTTCCAGTTCTTGGTCAATGCATTGGCGCCGATCTCAATATCTTCGAAGTTGGTTCGGACAATCTTTATAAAATCGGATAGCGATTATTCCTGTAATATATTTGTCCTTATTCCTGTAATAGATTTGTTGTAAGCAGTAAATTATACCGTGTATCTTGCAATGATTTGCTTGTACTATATATTCTTTGCAATAATTTATCCCATAAAACAGTTAATAAAACTGTTTCATAATATTCGAAACATTCTGCAATTTTTTGCCTCCAAATTGCTTACAGGTTTTTCAGTATCCGACGTGCTAATTTTGGTTAGAACTTCTTTAATATTTTGATAATTACTTTTTAATGCAGAAACTGCGTCTGCTCTTGATGACCACCTAAAGTCACTTATTCCTTTTAAATTTGGAGATTCATTTTCCGAACTATTATTAAGCATATTCACTAGTCGAGTAGATGTCGTGAAATATACATATAAACTCTAAATAAAATCAAAATATTTTAATGCACCAGAACATCATTCTGCTGCACAACTGCTTATTAAATTTAATGTATGGCTTACGCATGGTACAAAGACAGCTGTATTTATGTGCTGTTTTAGTCTTTCTTGCAGTCCACTGTATTTCCCTGCCATATTTGCCGCGTTATCGTAGATTTGGCCCCTACAATTTTTAATATCTATAGACAAATCTTTTAAAAACTCAAGAATTATTTTTTCTAAATATTCAGAATTATGGTTTTGAATATTAATAAAGCCGAAAAATCATTTTTATGTCCCCATTTTTACTAACAAATCTCAAAATATATGTAAGTTGGTCTACCTGGGATATATTCGGAGTAGAGTCCACAATTGCTTCTTGAAGTTCAGCTAGTAGATGTTTCTTAACTTCATCACCCATTAAACTTATGAATTCGTCACATATTGTGTGAGATAAATAATCAACATTTCCACTCCCTGGATTGATAAATTTTTCCAAATGCAATTTTAGAAAACTGTCAATTTCTGACAAATAATCAATGCAACTCAAGAAATTTCCTTTTCGATTGGAAGTTGTATCTTCTCTGTGGCCACGAATTGTTTACCACAGTCAGAATCAGCTATTTTGTTTTGTTTCTTAAAATTACAAATTGTTGATTCTTGTGTTCCATTCTTAGATCGCTCATTAATTTCTTCGAATTCGCATTCTGCTTCGGCTAGCTCATCGGTTTTTTCTTGTGCATATTCTGTTTTAATTTGTTCGTCTGTCTTTTTAGCCTTGCATTTTATTTCATTTCGCTCACCAATTTCTTCGAATTCATTTTCAACTTCAGCTTGCTCAGGGATTTTTTCTTGTGCACATTTTATTTCAGTTCACTCATCAACCTTTTCAAATTCGCATTGTATTTCAACTTGCTCATTAATTTTTTTTCAATTCGTATTCCACTTCTGCTTGCTCATCGTTTTTTTTTTCGTGTGCATATTCATTTTCAATTTGCTCATTGGTTCTTTTAGGTACACATACAGTATCAGGTTGCTCAGCTGCTCTTTCTGGCTTGTTTCCCATTTTAGCTTGTTTTTCAAACGTTATAATGAATTTATTAAATGAATTTTGATATCGTTCAACATATTCTTCTTTTACTTTTTGCCTTTCGAAGCACCCGATTCAAACTTTCTTTTCGGTGGCATGGCTAATGCATTTTTTTAAAAAATTAGTCGCATAAAAATATTATCTGGACTTAATACCCGTTCCTCTGTTTCCAACGACGACGATAGCAAACCTCCGAGGAGAGGAAAGGTCATGTGTTACCAGGGGGGGGGGGGAACCAAAAGAGGGTCGAAGAGGAAGTGGACGAGACAGAAGAGACTTGATTCATTTTCATGTTTTATTATTATTATTTTAATCCTTTCATGTAAATAATATGATAATCTAGAATTTGATTGTTTCCTGTAATCATTTCTACACAATCATCCCGATTGAAATATTTATATATCCGGTCTAGAAATGATTACAGGAAACACTAAATGCATATTTTATAATACAGATTATTATTTTAGACCTAAATTTTGAGGCCCCTTAATTTATGAGGCCCGAGGCGCGCGCCTCATGCGCCTGTTCGGAAATCCGCCACTGGTAAAGAATCGTTCTGAAATCTTAATCATAATGTGACACTCTCGTTAAATGAAACTTTTTTTTTCACCGGAATCTACATAAAATAAAATAACGAGTTTCATTCTAAAGGAAATAAGAAAAACTTATTATTTACGATGCATGTTTGTCTTTTTCATAAGGGAAATTGTTTAAAGACAATTTTCTCTACAAACATTTAAAATTTTGGTAAGGTGATATATATATATATATATATATATATATATATATATATATATATAGTTCATTAAAGAATCATTTAATGAGATCATTAGCATTAAATGAATTTTGAGCGCATTTAGATGAGGCTGTATTAGGATGATGCAGTCAAATGTTTCATGTTTTCAATAATTCCCAAATTGCACTGGAAGTTTGTTGCTCCGATGCATTTATCATTTCCTGCTCTCCAAACCAAATTTCCTCTGGCTTTTCTGTAACAGAGAATGCCTCTCTGTAATTTCAATAATTTTCGCAATATTCTTTCATAAGCTCATCGATCTGCTTCATAATCTATCCAGATATAAAATTTCGTCCATTAAGTATTCCAAGCACATGCTCGAACCTCTCAGAGTCGCATTTGACAACATTATTAGGCCAAAACCTTCCCCATGTAGACATAATTGTTTCTTTCAAATATGCGATTAATACAGAAAATTCTATGGTTGAAAAGTAATTATAGCTAATTTTATATGCATTAGTATTTCATTATAAAAACATAGGCAGTGTATTCTTCAATTGATAAATGATGCTGTTAAATAGCTGATAAAAATGTATGGAAATTTATCTATGCAATATTTATATTAAATAATCTATACAGAATAATTCTTAACAAAATCTTTATAATAAGATAAGGTTAAAAATTAATAAGAATAATAAAACAAACTGTTGGTGTTGAAAGATGCAAATATTTCACAATTTTAAAATTCATGAAAACGAAGGAAGTATTGCTGTAATTTTTATACTTCAAAAGCATTTTTTGACATTTTAAATGAAAATGTCCCTGTTTCTTTGCAGCAATAAAAAAATAAATAAAATTAGCAAACAAAAACAGCATTCAGCTGTTAGAAGAAAGAAAAACCTTTTTTTAAACTGCATTTTACATAATTACAAATGTTGCTGCATTTTAAAAATAAATAAATAAAATCCGAAACTTAGTTAGGAAACTGGAGAAAAAAAGAAAGAAAGAAAAAAAAGACAATTCTTAGAAGGCGAGTTGTCCCACATTAAACTATATAAATTAACATCCGGGCTTTTTATACACTTGCACCTCAGAAATTTTCTTTTCTTGTTTGATCTGTCCGCCCATTTTCTAATATCATATAAATTTGGAGAAAAAAATATCAATGCAGAGAAAGAAAATCTATATATATCTCGGATATATTTAATTTATAATTTTTAAAAACAGCAAACAATTTTTTTTGTTTCATTTTTATTTTCTTGTAAGAGAAAATATAGAGAAAGCAATGCAATTGTCGAAAAATTCAAACTCGAAATTTAATTTTCAATTTAGAATACCGTGAGTACAATAAATGTAGTTTTGGAGAATGTCCATCTGTGTGTGATAGAGATAACTCAAAAGATGTTTTGCCTTTATGTATATTTGGTATACGGTCTTTACCATAGAGCTGGTATATAAATAGAGGGCGCCAGTCTTATCTTTCTTGTCTCCGTACCAGTACGCATCATAAGCACGTGTTGTGGGAGGAATCTAAAAGTATAGATACTTTTTTTGGCGACGTATCCCAAATCTCGGCAAACTCAAAATCTGTCGCGCTAACTTTTGCTTTCCCGCCATTGTAATTTCCGGTCGATTTTCATTTCCTGGAAAGTGTTTTTTTTTTTTTTTTCTTTTCTTGTTTAGAAATTATTGTAATAAACAAAAACAAGTAAACTGGTTTCGAAGATAATTCTTCATTTTCAAAACATAAATAACTGAATTTGTTGACTTGAATCATGTTAAGTTTTTAGCTTCTTTTTTTTTGCATTAATTGAAAGTAATTATTTTTCTTCTTTAAGTAAACACTTTATTTCTTTTATTTACCTATAAACATCTTTATATTTTACATGTTCAAATACTTTCTGTAATTATCTCAAACAGATTTTTAAAAATACCTTTATAAAAACAGATTATAAAAGTGACATAAGCCTTTTCCCCCCTTCATAATACGGTGCTTATGCATATATCAATACTATCCATGTTATTAGAGAGAGAAATTATAAAATCTTAAATTTTATATTTTAAGCATCTTTTACGATTTTATTTATAATTGTAATTATTTTTTAAAGTTTAAAACTGGTCGGAAATCTTTTTAGCTGCTTTTTATTAAATAATTACAACTATTATATATATTACAGAATCACAATATTAAGCGGCAAAAAAAAGCGATTTTCCTTACAATGTTCCATTCTATACTGGCCTAATAATTACAATTACAATAAATAATATATCAAAAGTTATAGTAGCAGTGAAATTTTATTGTAAGCTTTTATTTTTATAAAGCATTTTTAAGGAAAATTGCCGTATAGAGTAAACATATCATAAAAACTTGTTTTACAAAACTTAAGTTGGATTTAATGTCGTTCATGATATAATACAATTCAAATACTTATGGTAAAAAATGAATAATAAATTGGAAATTTATATATTATTTCTTGATAATAAGGAACTTTATAAATAATAAGTAACTTTATTTGCAATAAAATAAATCGGTCAATAATGTTTATATAAACACTTGTACTGGCGAGAAAAAAATCACGCCAACCTATCAGCCAACTGCGAACAATACATTCGAGCTTAAAATAAAGCAAATAACCAATTATAATGCAGTTCCATGAGTTTAAATGAACCTTAAAAACAAGTTAAACAAAGAAAATAAAATTAGTTAACCAAACTATGAAATATTATTCAGTTATAACACTAAAATCACTGAGTGGTCGAGGTTATGAAATTTTAAAATGAATTAAAATGGATATAGACAGAATATGTATATTGTACAAACCTGTGAAATGATATTAGACTATCCTTAGAAGATTTTTCTTTGCATCCAAATGTGCAGCAATAATGCACCATGGTTTAAATGAGCTTTAAAGTTGAACAGTTAAAAGCGAGAAAAGATCTCCCATTGAAATATAATGGGGAATGGATAATGCGGTTACAGTGAATACAAATTCTATACCCACAGCACGTATTTCTATCTTGTCCCACGGCCTAGTAGGGTTGCACTCCCTCTATTGTATACCAGCTCTATGGTCTTTACACCAAATTTGTATAGTTCTATCAAATTTGGAATAAAATCCACTCTCTTATCAGCCCACATATTCTGAATGCTACACCCACATTTATCTTTAAAAAAAAAAAACGGAACCCTAATCATTCAGATAAGATTACATGTCATTGTGTTACACTAATATTATTTTGTTACAGTGTTTTCACTTCTGTTTTAATTTATATACTAATTTCTCTGTAATCAAACGAATGGTGAATATTTTCAATTCCTTTCATCTGCTAATTTCAGCAGACTCTGGCTTTAGAATTACGGAAATTAATTTTAAATTATTTTACCAAAGTTTGAAATATCAATTAAAATGCATTTGGAATGATTTCTCTCATACTATCTATTAATTCTTTTTATTCCGAATAAATATTTAAAATTAAAATAAGAAAATTATAAAAGAAAGAAAATATTGTTTTTATCATTCTAATACATACATTAAGTTATTTTTATACATAGTATACAGTTCTTCCATTTTATAAAAAAAAGTACAGAAATTGTCAAATTCAAGATTTAGTCAATCTTTAATCATCTTTCAGAATTGTCCTAAGTCAAAAATATATTTTAGAATGAGATAAATAACTCTCCCTGAAATATATATCTCAAAAACGTTACATGTCAAGTAGATGAAATTTGATACGGGGCCTTGGAATTAATTTCAACAATATTTTGGCAAAAATTTGTCTACAGAAAGTGTGGCCATCTACTCACGTTAATATTAACAAGATCATTCTAAAACGTAAAATTACAAGCATGATAATAAATTATTCTTTTACAATTTAAATTATTTTACAATTAAAATTTTCCATTCTGTCTGTCACAATAAATACTTGCAAAGATGAAAACTGCAGGTATGAAAATTTGTATTTAAGTTATAATAAATATTTAAATGTTATATCAAAGTTTTCATAGCAAATTGTTATTAAAATTATTTTTACTTTCATAACTACTTAACTTATTAATCATTTACTTTGTGCTAAATAAATTTCCCCAGCGACTTAAATAAAAACCACTCTTACACAAAATATTCAATGATTGAATCATACATCAAATAAAAAATGAATATAAATTGATTAAAAATATTTTGATTGATGAATTAAATATTCCTTCATACAAACATTTTCTATTATGCATAAAAATGTTAAGAATTATGTTAACAATATAGCTGGTAGAGAATATAACTTACTCAACAAATAATTCAATGGTTGCATTTCTTCACATAAGCCTTTTAAGTAGAATCTTTTCAGTAATGTATCAAAGAGCAACAGATCTGGATGGAAAATAACAATAATAATGAATAAAATATGTATCAACAAAAATATGGTTCATGTAGAAGAACCCAATAATGACATGATTTGATAAATTGACCATTGTTAAATTAATATACAGTTACCATTGTTAAATTAATCCCCACCACGGCAGGATATAAATATTCCCACCTTTTTGCTTTCTATTATAGTTTCTGAATTATATATTTTTTATCTGATTAATTCATTTTTTTTGTTAATGAAATAGATATTAATATATAATATTAATTTAAAGTTACTTATGCTCTTTGTTTATCAGTATATACAAATATCAGGTTTCAATTGTAAAAAGTATAATTTACAATCAATCAAACTATGCATCAAAATTGGAAAAATTTTATGAAAATCAATATCCATTTAAACAAAACAAATAATTACAAATGTCAATGCTATAACTTTTTAACACAGCTATAACTTTTGCAAAATTTTGAAACTTATTTGAATGAGTAAATAGTTTTTAACTTTAAAATATATAGTTCTGATAAATGTGACAAAGAGTGATATTAATAGCAGTCATATTAGAATTAATATATTTATTTCAAATACATGCATGGCTCATGAAAAATAATCCTTCATATCCTTATGAAAATGCTGTAGAATACAGAAATATATATTTTTCTACATGAAACTTAATCACCCCTCCCATACCAATATAAATTTTATATACAAGACCTATTTTCGGTACTTTTCTGTTAGCCAGGCACAAGCAAAAATTTGCCACAGAAGGTAGAATTCCATTAATTGTTTTGTCATTTGCTTCGTTTGGTGATTCGATTCGAGGATGTTCCACAAGTGCCAACATTTGAGCATGGCTTATACAAATTGGCAAATAATACAGAATTCTACCAAATTTCTTTGGCAATTTTTTGCTTGCACCCA
>JAOUZG010022862.1:7643-23300 GCA_026289955.1 Argiope argentata
GATTGTGATTGTTTCCTGAATTGGTATTGAAAACTGATTGTGATTGTGTGTTCTGATTTATTTTCAACGGATACGGATTTGATTTTGTTTTGACCAGCCATAAATTTTTGATAAATTATTTATATTGATTGTAATTATTTAATAAAAAGTAACTGAAATAAAAATTTTCTTTGTCGACCTAAGTAGGAATTTACTTAATTTTTTTATACTACTTGTTTATAGCATCTTTTAATTTTTTAGCTCTTATTCTCGTTGTTGTTACTTATGGCACTTGCCATGGACAAGCCCCGCTGATACATCAGCAGATTTTAAGACGGATATATACATATCTTGTTTCACGAGTAGAGCCGCCTAGGGCCAAGAGTACGACTTAGCTTCATACACGTCACAACCCTTTTTAGGGGGCGGACTACATTCATGCAAATTCATTCATTCATCTCAGATCGTAGTTTAGAAATGGAACAGAGAACGATCACCTCTGACCCAGTACCCTCAGTGGTATTACACTCGCCATGGAGGACTTGGCGACCACGAACAGATTTAACGAGCGCCAGCCGCCATACACTCGGGGAATCCTTTGGCCGGTGAGCTTCGAACTCGTAATCTAAGGGGTACGAGTCCAACGCTCTACCAACCAGGCCCTCCCGGCCCTATCTCTTATTATACAAGTATGAAATAATCAAACTCGAATCTTTATGTTGCAGTAGATTTCGATGAAAGGAAACAAACTGCTGACTAAAATCAACCGAATAAATGCATGTTCGTTTGTATGAACCGATATGCGGAAGATTGAGCTTCTCTCGGAATTACTATTATTATTATTATTATTTTGTAAAAATTTGTTTTTAGAAGTTATTAAAATACGAATCATATATTGATTGCATATGAATATGTTTCAATTTTACTTACATATGAATTTGTTTTTTAAATAAAAAAAATCATGAATGGTTTTAGTTTAACATAAAATTAATATTATTCGAATTGGTTTACAGAATAGTTGCGTTGTTATTATTGGATGCCAACCGACCGCATTTGTATACCGATATTGCCATCTAGCGCTATCTCAAAAAAATTTGTGGTACCAATAAGTTGACATCCTATGACAACGATGCAAGTACCAAAAAAATTTACGAGATGGCGCTATATGGCATGAGAGCGGTTAGAAGAAGACTCTAAAGCCGGGTTTACACTCGGCCACTTATAAGACGGCAAGTAGGCAGCGTATGCTTAGAAGGGCAAAAAAATAATGTTTGGTTGATGGCAAGTAATTGTCGTGCTCGGACAACTACAATCCGCTGTATTGTATTTTTTTTTTTTTACTACGCATGCGTTTGTAGAATTTGGTGGATATTTTTGGTGGGAAAAATTTATCACTTATCATAGATTAATTCCGACATCTTTTGTTTTTTTGTTATTTCTGATGCAAAGTTGTGTGTAAATGTATTTTCATTCTATTTGCCATTTTTTTCTATAGTTCTCCAAATTTAAATATGTTAAAATTTTTCTTTTTATTTTACCACGTTTCTTTGTGTAAATATCCATAATTCTAATACAATACGCAGTGAAAAAGAAAAATTGTAGGGCGCCAAAATGTCAATTTAAAGTCAAGCATGGAATGGGGGAATTTATCTTTATGGAAATTTGGTAAATATAAATCAGGCCCTTTCTAAACATGCGCAGCCTATTTGTTGCCTTATAACTGGCCGATTGTAAACCCGGTTTAATAGTTAGTTAAAAATAATTTTTTGTTTCTAAAAAAACGATTTTCAAGATAGACTATATATACAAAATTAAAAAGCAAAAGCCTATCTAAATATAAAATTTGATCCAAATCGTTAGGGCTATTTCCAAAACATACTAAATAAATTTACACACACACACACAAACACACAAGAATTACTCGTTTAAAAATAAAAGATTTTACTGAACCTCTTATGTTTATCACGGTATGTTTAGGTTCTATTTGGATTGGTGGCAGTATCAATTAGACTCTAAAAATTAGTTACAATTAAAAAAGTTTTTGTATGTGTACTTAAAATCATATCTTTTCAGGTGAGACACCTATATAGACGAACATAAAAAACAAAAGTGTATTGAAGTATAAAATTTGTTTCAAATCGTTTGAGCCATTTCTGAAATACACTTTATATATAAATACAAGAATTGCTTGCTCAAAGACAAAATAGAAAATAAATTAATTTAAACTACTAGAATTTCCAATCTTGAAAATCATTCATATTGTGTTTTCTCTTAAACTTTGTGGCATAACGTCGGAAATTTATAATTTACTTATTTTTTTATCACTTTCCTTTTATTGATTGTGTCTATTATTTGATACAGATTTTCAATTATGACTTCAGATACATTTAATTTCGTTTATCTAACCTTTTTTTTTCTTATTTAACCATCGCATAAATAGACGGATAGATACACACTCAACACTTTAATTGATTTATTCCAAAATGTGGTTAAAGACCTACAATTTTTATGGTAAGATAAATATTTGCATAATAACTCAAAATTGAAAAAACTATTAACAATGAAATAAAGGTAAAAATAAAATGTATCTAGATTTCATATTTTCTGATGTTTATGACTTTGGTTTTATGAGTACAATACAACCATTTACCTCTATGGGGATTCTGATTTATTAGTCCAAAAATGTTTAATTAGATCGTAGGACTTATGAATGCACCATCTAAATTTGTTTATCCTATCAGTCATTTAAAGTAATCGAAAAACTGTTCACTCCTCAAAGATATTAATGTATATTCTGTTAATTATCTAACTAATTTTTTAAAACAATTCAATTTGGAAATATATAGATTAAAACTAAATCACTCTTAGACATTTCTGGGTGATATAAAAAATATGCGTGGAAGTTGTAGTTGGTTTCTTAGTGAAATCAATCCTAATTATACATTTTGAAGATATTTATATCTAATATGATTAAACAGCAGAAAAAAATTAGTGAATTTACAACTACCTATCAAATCAATGAATTTTTAATAGTTGGATATTCAAAATGACTCATCTATGTATTTACTAATACACGAAGGCTCCCTAAAAAATAATTACGAGTAAATTAATAAGGAATGAGATAATGGAAATCTATAATTGTCTTAGCAATATTTATATTATTTGCATTAATATGTTTAACTTATTTTTGACATATTTAAACTAATAGGCAACTGGTTAAAACAATGGAATAAACTTTCATAGATGACTCAGCAATTCTCTTTGCAATAGAATTAAATAGAAAAAAGTCAGAGCACTGGGATAAATTTTTTCAAAGACTTATTGTAGACAAAATAATCAAAGTTTCTTTAGTAGATCAGTATCTGCTGAATGAAATTAACTACAAGAAGTAATGTAAACTTCTTGTAAATGTTACAAGAAGTTTACTATCCTAAGTAATAAATACACAAAGAGTATAAAATAAAATTGAACTACTGAAATTTTAAGAAAATATAAACAGTAGATTGGAAATGTTATCCAAACATTTTACACGGAATAGAATTTCCTCCTGAGTTTTAAATTTTGAAATCTCTTTAGAAAAATTATGCTTTGGATAATAAAAGATTAGGCAGATCGCGTATAAATGCTACCTAAAAAAGAAAAATAATTAATTCAGCTCGAGACGAACTGAGACTGTACTATACACTTATACGCAGCGCATGGAATTCTAAAAGAAGGAAACCTTTTTACATGAGTATGAAATGATTCATTCTAAATTCTTAAACCTGGCTTATTACAAAAACAGGCATTATATTACCTTCATGCTCATTTTTTCTGCTTTAAGGGGACAGTGGACTTTGGAATAAGCAAAAATTGATGAAAACGTCAATTGTATTTTTATCATCTCATCACTAAAATATAAATTTACCTTCGACTAAAATACCGTTATAATATTTATTGCTTAATGAAATAAGTATTTGAAGAATTAAGAGGGAAAAAATACATCTTAATGATTTTTTTTATGATTTTGAAATTAGGTTTAAATATCTTGGAAATGTTTCATGCGTCTTTCTTTTTGAAGGTATGAAATAAAACTGATCATAAAGATTTCTGTCAAACATTAGCAGAAAATGGGGTATGCATTTTTTTGTGTGTAGCTCGTTAAAAATATATTTAAGGTAAAAAAAAATTAAATTTCTATGAAAATTCAATAGGTGTGAATAAAAATATTTCTAAAAATGAGCAATTAATTAGAATTGCAAAATCATGCATAATTTTGTTAAAAAATTTAAATTGAGTAATAAGAAAAAAAAATAGAAAAAAATTAAATTTTAAAATGCTTGGAATATTTTTAAATTAAAAAAAAATATTAAAAAATAATATTACAATAATACATTAATTTTAATAATTTTTTTAAACAAATATTATATTTTGTTTTAAAATGTTTTTTAAAGAAATTTGTCGTCTTTATATTTTAACACTGACTGAATAATTCACAAAGATGTCTAATAGAGTCCATTGTCTTTTTGAATAAAGGAATTCTTCAAATAAGATTGTTTCCAACTTTGATCTCATCTCTTGAGAGATTTTTCTTGTTTGCTATAACCTTTATATCTTTATCCAAAATTCAGTGGCAGAGTTGGAGTTTCAGAGGCCCGAGGCGCAATTCAATTTGAGGCCCACATCCCCTCCAATTATATTTGTAGAATGCACTCTTTATACATATTTTTCTTTCTGTGAATCTCTGTATCTGATTTTTTTTTATGTTAAAAATAAAGGGGAGACGAAACCTAAGTACATAAAATTGACTTTGATAGATTTTTCTTGTGCATATTCTGTTTTAGTTCGTTCATCTGTCTTTTTAGGTTTGCATTCTATTTCGTTTCACTCACCAATTTCATCGAATTCATTTTCAACTTAAACTTCCTCAGTGTTTTTTTTTGTGTGCACATTTTGTTTTAGTATGCTCATCGGTCTTCATGTGTATATTCAATTTCAATTTGTTCATTGGTTCTTTTAGGTACACATATTGTATTAGTTTGCTCAACAGCTCTTTCTGGCTCGTTTTACATTTTAGCTCTTTTTTCAAACGTTATAATAAATTTATTGAGTAAATTTTTCTATCGTTCTGCATTTTCTTCTTTTCCTTTTGCCTTTTCAGTTTCGAAGCTTCTGATTCAAAAATTTCTTTTCGATGGCATGGCTTAAACATTAAAAAAATTGGTCGCATGAAAATATTAGCTGAATTTTTGACGATTTTTCCGAGTTGAAAAATTTCTCTCTCAGTTAAGAGGAGAATGTAACCAGTTTATTTTATTTTTTTCAGCAGTGCCAATGCCTAAAGATTCGTATTGTAAATAAGCCCTGTTTTTAGCCTTCAAATGTGTCAAAACTTTTAAAGCCACGATTACAATATTTTCAAAAGTACGAAAATCCAAACAAAAATTTATTAAAAAATTATATGCTTATCAATCTTCACATTGGTCAAAGGTAAAACACAGAAAGGAATTCCTTTCCACAACTCAAATCAAAGGCAATATTTTTAAAACGTGAAACGCTAAGCCTCTAACAACGGGATTTTTTTTTATAAAAACTCACCTCCTTCAGCAAAAAACTTCTAAATAAGGTCTCTTAACTAAAATGCGTCCTGTGTCCTATATACAAACACATTTATCTATCTCTTTAGTTTCGTAAAAGATAAAAGATGTCGTAAAATTCCCCCCTCATCCCCCCGGTTGACTTTAAACTTTCTCATTCTCAGAATAGTTATTTTTTCAAAGGTACTGTCTGTCCATGACAAGATCTCTGGCCGACAATCGTCTATGTTTACGGCGGGCGTTATAGAAACAGGTTACTGTAGGGAGAGTTCATTTCGCAGAGGTAGAAATTCATTCAAGTATCTTACGTTGGCGCGTTTAGCGCCTAATTGGTGGTATATATATTTCCTTAATTTTATTAGCGGTATATATATTTTGTTCTATTTGCGGTATATATATATTCTTTTTATTGACGGTATATATATTTCCTAATTGGCGGTTGATATATTTCCTTTAATTTTCGAAAGCAAATTCGAAAAATAATTCACTGGGCTGAAAATCATTTGCGTACTTGGAATTTTGAAAATATCTATTATTCCTGTGAAATAATACAGAAATTCCTATCAGAATAATACAGGCGAACAGGGTAATAATATAGAAAACAGTGTAAATCAAATAGAAAAACTGAATAACTATTTATATGTCTAACGACTGCAAAAGAAGAAAAAAAATTAAGCAGAATCCCGCATGACAAAAATTAATTTTCATTTTATTTGTTTTAAATCTATGTAACTACTTAAGATCAAATTCTCCGTAGCAAATGCGAAGTAATATGTCTAATTCAACATAAAAAATAACATAATAATCATAATTATTTCATAAACTTTATAAAGGTTGCTTTTATTCTGTGATAAAGTAAAATATCCATTGTTAAATAAGCTTAAAACCTCACCAAATTTTTTAATTAATTAATTAATTTTTAATATATATATACTATTTTACGAAACTCAAAATTAACAATTACCATTTTATCAATTTTTAGTTTCTTAAAAATCAAACTTATTTTGTAACTTATTTTCAATATGTACAAGCTTTCTATAACACAATTAATTTCGCATTTATATGTAAAAGTGTTCTAAATTTGAAAATAATTCAAGTGTTCCCTCAATCGAGTGTCATATCTCTCGGAACTGAACTAAAAAAAGCCCAATATAGCTTTACATTATTCTAATAAAAGCGTTGTAAAAGTTCGTTTTTGCATTCCAGATGACCATTTATTTATTTTCCACTATTTAGATTCTTGTAATCCTATCTAAGGAAAGCTATTAAAATAGCAGGAAGGCGAGATCACAGGCCTCTCCATTTTTAAATCGAAAAGGCATTTTAAAAGATCTCAAAATTCACAAAACAAAAATTATTAAATAATGAAATGCAGTCAATATTAACCAAAGAAAATATTAATAAAATATAAAAGAAGTAAGCTAAGCAAATATAAAGATATGAGCAAGTGTAGCTAAAGCGAGAGGCCGAATGAGTAATAGTTTTTTTATCGCTTCATTTTTTCGTCAACATAAAGAATACCCCCCCCAGACTTCCATCCGATTCCACCCATTCAAAATGGATCCTCCCTATAGACACCTGTTTCTATAACGCCCGCCGTAAACATAGACGATTGTCGGCCAGAGATCTTGTTATGGACAGACAGTACTAATATTGCTTGATTCTTTGATAGAGATAGATGGAAGAACTGGGAAAATAGTAGTGTGTAAAAATTAAAGATTTTATTAAAAATTACCCTTTTTTTCAAAATTTTATATATATAATAGGTTATTATTATTTTAGAACTAAATTTCGAGGCCCGAGGCACCTGTCTCATGCGCCTGTAAGGAAATCTGCGGCAGCTAAAATTTAAAGAACACTCATCCAAATATACACCGAAAGATTTTTTTTTAAACCATAGAGATTTGAAAAATTCGTTTCTAAATACTATTTATCTGTTTACTTGCAGTTTCCCTAAATTTTTCTGCCTTTCAAAGTGTTTCAAACACTTTTTTTTTCATTTTGCTCTGATATTAATGTTTTAACAGTTCAGCATTGATGTTTTATGTCTGCTCAAAAATTATTTCTTATTTTATGAAGTTAGAGAATTATTCGATAAAAATTTATTTGATTTAAAGTAAAATTTAGTGCATTACAAAGTAAAAAAAAAAAGTGATAAAAGATGAAGCATATTTTTTATGCATCCATTTATATTACTTAAATAAAGCTATACTTAAAAAGTAAACGCATTAAAAAAATTTCATCATTACTTTCTTATATTTAACATTTAATTATAATTACAACATACTTTCAAAACTATATTCAATACATCTTTGAAATAAAATAAAGAAATCTTTTTGTTATGGAAAAGTAACTTATAGCTTCATGCTTTCATTATTAATAATAAAAATTTTATATATTTGTGAAATACATGAAAATTATTTGAGTTACTTTATAACAATCTTTTTGTAATAAAGTAAGCTCAAAAATATTTTTACAAATTAATTGAAAATAAGAAAAAAAACATCCTTAAGGCCCTATCACACGGCAAAACATCGTTAGCACTTTCGTCGGCAAACGACGACGAAAGTGACGTCACTTGAGGACTTGCTAACTGGTAAACCTAAAAACTTAGGTTTACGTTATGGTGTATTTATCGCTCTTCATTCTTTTCTCCTACTAAGTGAATATCAGAAATTTTCTCATTTCATACTTTGTCAGACTTTAGTCAAGACATTGCTTAAATTTATAATTAAATCCTGGATAATTTCTTAAAGTGATCCCATTAGCTTTCAATGAATATAAAAGCCCATGGTAGCAATAATAGTTGTAATTTTTTTAAAAAATTCAAACTATCTTGGAATTTGTAGATATGTAAATTACGAAGCCAATGCAATGAAATTCCGTTGCTTTAATAAATTGCAATTCTATTGACACATTATTGAATTTATTGGAATTGAATCACTTCTGCTTCAAATTTATTTTTTTGAGTGCTTAATACAATGAATATAATAAGGATTGTAAAATGAGACAAGTTGTACATTTATCGAATTTAAAAATAAAGTTGTACATTTATCGAATCGAACCATTTTTTCCTTTTAATGCCTTTTTCTTTTCTAATAGTATTAATCTTATTGTTATTTATTGTAAATATTTATCATACCATTCAACTAATTGTAATGTTTTTATCAAAATTAATAACAATGAAATCTGTAAAATAATAAAACTCTTTAATTATTCTTATTAACAGTTTTGTTACTATTTTTGTAGTAATAATGACAAGTTAGTTGTAGTTTTTGTAGTAATAATGACAATACAATAAATTCTGTAAAATAATGAAACTTTCTAATTTTTCTTAGTAACAGTTTTGTAATTATTTTTGTAGTAATAATGACAAGCAAAAAAAAAAAAATGCTGCTTTTGTGTTTGTATTTTATAAATTCCTATACATTTATCTTATCAATATTAAATTTAAAACAAAAATATATTGAAAAGAAAAATGATTTGTGGGTGTGCATTCAATTAAGTTTAAAAGGTGCATACCATCATAAATAGTGATGAAATTTTAAAATCATTTTTAAGTACCTTAAAAGTGCTTATTTTTCTAGAAAAGTGCAAATAAAAAAATTGATAAATAAAACAGAAGAGGAGTGCCATTACATTTAAAATAAAATTAAATAACTTTTGAAATCTAATGATTTTTGTCTATATGAAAACTGATATTTCTTGGATCCATCTCGACAAATTTTAGGTTTTGTATAAATAAAAATAAAAACTACTGTGTCTAGTTGTGCAGTACAAATAATTAAAATTAGGAATTTGAAATATGGCAAGAAATTGATTCTGGGACATAAAAAATTCACTAAGAACATATTTTTTTGAATTTTAATTAAAAATAAAAACAGGATTTAAAAACATTACCACCATATCATTGAATAAGAAGTATTTTTTACTCTTTTAAATTTGATTGAATGTTTTTTCCCTCCTTTTTATTTTTAAAAAATATTTTTTGAGAATGTATATTGAACTCAATTTGTATTTATCATTCCTTTAAATAATTTTTATTTTCCCACACCAGTTCAAAATTATAAAACAATTGAGAGAGAGCTACAGAGCTTTTTTTTTAAAAAAATCTTTGTGGATTTATTACCAGTATTTGTGAAAAATAGGAATCATTAAATAATTTTCATTCAATAATAATAATAATAAATAATTTCCCCAAAATATGTTATTGCATTTTTCTTAGTTTTTTCAAACTAAATTATTAACTTCTCATTTATTTTTACATAGATATTAAAAAACAGGTTTTACTTAAATTTTCAAATTGCCAAAAAAAAGAAAGAAAGAAAGAAAAAAGAATATTAAAAAAGGCCCTCCACATTACATCGGGAATGAGAAGTAATGAAACATTTGTTTTTTAGTCTGACCATTTCTAAATGTGTGGCCATTCTATGCATCTTTCTCAATGCAAATGTATAATCAGAAATATCATTCTAAATTAACTGTTAATTTGTAAAATTTAAAAGAAAAAATGTGGAAAAAGAAGCCCGAAATTTTGTCTCTCTTAGAAAAGGTGATTCAGTTTTTTGCTAATGATAAAAGTATGATCATTTTTATATTTTTGTCAAAACCACATATGTTTTATATTTCTGCAACATTGCAGGAACATCTAAGTATTAAAATTTAAAATCACTATTATATTTTTCACTCTAACATTGGAGTTAAAATTCTTTTATTATATAGAAGCTGTTAACAAACTATTTAAGGAATTACTTTAATCAAAATATTATACTATTATTTGAATAAATAAAGACTGAATATGGTCAAATATATTTCACAAAAAGAAAACAATGCACATCAGAATTAATATTTTTTTTTAATTTACTTAAAAATATCCTGTTGAATATCTGAAGATTCCATCACAAGTTCGAAGATTCTTCTAGAGAACTATTCCCCATACGGTAGTGTCAGTTTTTTTAAAGTGGGAGCAGTAATTTGTCCCACAGAATGGGGAAAAGATACTGTAGTTTTACTTCGCTTTTTCATTCTGTCGAAACTATTTTTAGTATTTAGTAATATGTTACATTAAATGCATGCATTTTCAGTCGTATTGTAGCGCCAACCGATGCCATTCTTGGCATACTACGTCACAGAAAAGTTTCACATGATTGGTTGAATTTCGTTTGTAAACAATATTTCCGTCACTATCGTGGACATTTTCAAGCAGGTTAGAAAAAGTTGACGATGACGGAAAACTTGCTTGACGGGTTGCCAGCGGGCACAAATCGACAACTATCGACGAAAGTTTCGCCGTGTGATAGGGCCTTTACAACAATTAATAAGTAACATTGAAAATATTTTTTTGAATTTTAAGAAGGAAAAAACTATTTTTTATACAATTCAATTTTTTTGTGTGTCTATTTAAAGATTTTCTATGATAATGAAATTGAATTGTGGTTTTATGATTCGATTATACAGTAATAGCATGACAATACATCAATTTTAATTTTAAATAACTGAAATGAAATAAACCTTGTTTCTTTCTCATCTCTGAAAGGCGGCATACATCTCAACTCTGTCTGCTGCCGAAGTTAAAATTTCCAATTTTTGGGGGCCACGTATCGGAGGTAGTAAAAGGTTTTTCAAACCTTATTTATAATTAAAATTTTGTATAAATCTTTCGAAATAGAAAGTAAGCATTTTCCTGACTTTTATGAAATACTGTTTTTATTTGTCTGGAATTTATTGTTTGTGTTTATCTTAGTAATCTTGTTTTTAGGGAACAAATGGCGGTATCATTTATAAAATACTTATAAGCGTTCTGCAATTTTTTTTTGATATGTATGATCATAACGTTTATGATTTAGCAATATTTGATAACGTAATCTGAATTTAATAGCTTGTTTTCCGTTCCTTGTATTTTTTTTAAATAAGCAAACCCAAAAAATGCACGTGGTTGAGTCCCGATCGCCATTGCCCTATATACCAAGTAGTGTTAGGACTAAAAGTTATGGTTTTTGAATAAGCTTGTGTTTATCTCTTAAATTTTTTTTGTCATGATGTCAATCATAATTTTTTAAATATTAGTGTTAAACTTTTTGGAATATAAAATCTATAAATTGAATTCTTAATTGGAGAAACCGTATCATCTGGAATTGAACTCAAGTACCATGCTATGTCAAATGCTCTAGGCAGCGTAAGAAATTGTTTGTGTTGTTAAGATTACTCTTAGGAAATTGAAAACGATCGTCTGGATTTGGTTGTAGATTCTTGATGAGGTTATCATGGCTACTTTTCGAAAAAGTTGGATTCTATTGTGTAACTGGCGAAAATCTAGTGAATTGGTACCGTATTCATCAACATGAGAAATATCTTGATTAAAAAATGTATTAATATTTAAGGAAAATATGATTAAATTATTAGTCTTTCTGATAAATTTATCGTCTATACTTTCTGTTAAGCGTGTTTTTTAAAATAAAAGTAATTTTATAAATTCATTGTAAACTTAATTAATACTCATTAAACTCTTTCAGTTACTAGATACATTTTTGTTGTTGTTTAACTTTTGAAGCCTATTTCTTCTTGCAAATTAGAAATTCTTATTTCTGTTAGTGTGTATTGTTTTATTTTTTTACTGCATTGTAATGCTCTCAATGTAATTTTTTTTCTTTTGCCTTTCAAAGTTTATGAAGTAAAATTGCCTTTTATTAAAACATTTTTTGTGATGTATTGAAAGATTTTAACTAAGATTTTCTTGATTTTTGTTCAGATAATACAAAATGTTAGCTTATATATTGTTTATGTTGTTTAGGTTAAACAATGTCGGACACCAAGCCTACAAAATTAGATAAAAAGAAGAAAGAGAAGAAAGAAGTGGTGGCAGCTCCTACAACAAAGACAGCAGCCCCACCTAAGCCTCGTGAATATGTCAAACCTGGCCGGTAAATTATTTTACTCGCTTTCTCTTATCTCGCTTTCTTTGCATGTATGAGGATGAATAGATTATTTTTTTCTTATCCAATTAAATGATTTAGCTCTTAATCATTTTGTAAGATTTTATTTAGTAGATATCATTTCAAAATTATGTTATATATATGAATTAATATATTAATTTTGTATTTGATATATTTTTAACTAAATGCACTTTCATATGCAAGTTTTACTTTTGAATTTGCTGGTTATACTGAATGAAATGGATTGTTCTGGCTATTCCAAATGGTAATTGCTGTACTTGAGGTTAAAAATACTGGTCTCATAAACAATGTTATTTTGACAGAGTTAGACTCACCTGAAATGTAGCAAAGCTTGACAATTTGATTATTGTTGAGGAAGCAAAATGAAGAAAGCAGTGCCTATAAAGTTAATATTTATTATGGTATGAGTCCACAAGCTCAAGCTTTGAGCAAGAAATATGTTGAATAAAAATATAATTCAAGGAAATTGACATCACCATATCTTGGGTGAATAAACAATAACCAGATTTAAACCCAATCTTTCAGATAACTCGGCAATGCATCTAATATACACTAATAAGCAAATCAGCCTTATTGTCTGATACCACCTCATCACTCAAAGACTCGTCCATCGATTTCTCGAAGGAAATTGACTAAATTTAAGAAATAGTACTGCCAACGAAGATCTTAAACTCAACTGTATTTATATGAGCTGAGTTCGACAAATTTGCATAATAGGTATTGTCTACAACAAAGAACTAAAAGTGGATCGAATCCAGTTAACTTTGAGATTATGGATTGGAAGTAGAAAAACAATGCAAGGGCATACAAATGTCTATCAGTAATAAATTATAAACATTCTTTAAGTTAGTGCATGGAAATAATTGTTCTGCGAAGTTAAAACTGTAAATTTTATATGTTTATAAGCTATATAGTGAATATATTTTATTTATAATTTTATTTATTTCCAGGTTATATTGCAAGGGAGTATTCGTGGGTTATAAGAGGGGTCTCAGAAATCAGCGTGAACATACTTCTCTAGTAAAGATTGATGGTGTTGTTTCAAGAAGAGAAGTAGAATTCTATCTAGGCAAAAAATGTGTCTTTGTCTACCGAGCAAAAACGTGAGTTTGCTTCGAAATTCTATTTTATTGTAAATAGTTGTGTTATATTTCTCATTCCTTTTTAATGTTATACTTTGAAATTTAATAATTCTCTTCTTTATACATATATAGGAGTCTAAACTTTAACAGTGTTTTACACCTGTAATCTTTTGATACACATACATTGCAAATCTTTTCAGTAGCAGAATTTTATTTCTGTTAAGTGCCAAATTATTCTTAGTGGGTTGGGTATATTATACTGCATAGGTAATTATTATTGCTAAAGCAGGAAGTATATCCTATAATAATTTGTGTGTTTGATACATTTTTGAATAATTAAAAATTTGTCTTATCATGGGAAATATTCATGCCTGCATGCCTTAAGAAATTCATAATATTTATATTTTTAATTTTAAAGAGTTGTCTTTTTTAAATGATATTGCATTAATAAAAGTGAATACATCCCCTAAAATTCATGTAAGTTACTAAGAAATTGCTAGATATATTTTATTCAGGGATTATTTGTATCATAGCTTGGACATTTTAAATATTTATATTATGTAGTCAGTAAATCCTATAATTAGCTCTGAAACTGTTTTATACCTAATTAAAATTTAGGCTTATTCTGTTTTTTAAAAATGTTTTTTACTCTTTCAAAGTAACGGTTTGCAATTATTTTAGGATGCATTAAACTGCTTGTGTAGGGCAATCTTGCATAATGCGGGAAGTGCATCCTATATCAAATTCATTCACTTAAGTATGAGTGTATGCCTCTCTTTCTTTAGTGTTTGATACATTCATTGTTATATTTAGCAATATAAAATAAAGCAATTCTGAGTTCATTTCTTATTCATGTATGCTTTAGTTTATCACTAAAAAGTTCTGTTGGTAAATCAAAACAATAATTTTGCTTCGTGATTATTAACAGAAATAATATTGTACAGTTATATTTAAATTTTCAAATATAATTGGTACTGAAGGTTTTTTTTTTGTTAATCATGAATTAATCAAGTCGTTTTGTTGTCTGTAATTATATTATGCAAATCTGGTTCTCCATAGTATAACATAAGTTTGCTCTGTACTTTATTGCGTTGTATTTATTGTTTTTCAATGAGATAATAAATTCAAAATATGAAACTGAGAGCTAAAACAGTAAGGATATATTTTATCAAATTATTTTTAATGTTGCACTGTGGAGTGTGTGCGTATCTAATATATACCAGTTTACATATCAAATATGTACTTTTATTTTGTATGTTAAATTTCTCAAAAATTTATGAATTAACTCAGGGTTGTAAGTACTTTTTGATATTTATGTACAACTTTTATTTGTTAATAATTTGATTTGTTTGAATTTTTTTTTGTTTTGTTTGAGTACTATTCAGAAACAATTATAGATGGGTGTATTATACTGCTATTATGGTCAATATCATGCTAAGCGGGAAGTACATCCTAGAATAAAATTCACTTACTTAGATTTTTGTATGCTCATATTCTAGATGAGTGGAACATGACTTTACAAATCAATTCTTGAATAACATTCAGAAACAATTGTAGATGGTTGTATTATACTGCTAGTATGGTCAATATCATGTTAAGCGGGAAGTACATCCTAGAATAAAATTCACTTACTTAGATTTTTGTATGCTCATATTCTAGATGAGTGAAACATGATTTAACTAAACAATTCTTGAATACCATTCAGAAACAATTGTAGATGGTTGTATTATACTGCTAGTATGGTCAATATCATGGTAAGCGGGAAGTACATCCTAGAATAAAATTCACTTACTTCAATTTTTGTATGCTCATATTCTAGACAAGTGAGTGAGACATGAATTTTACTAGTCATTTCTTGGGTATTTAAAAATATACTATAGTAAAATTATTTCATATGAGACTCATCTTAAAACTTTGTATTCTTTTGTTTTCTGTACTTTACTTATCCATAATGTGATTTAATAAACTTTATTTGTTTGTTTGCAGTAAGAAAAGGGTTCCAGGAAAAAAGGACAAATACACTAAATTGAGAGCCATCTGGGGGAAAGTAACCCGACCACATGGTAA
>JAOUZG010022862.1:73476-115200 GCA_026289955.1 Argiope argentata
TACAGATGATAAATTATTATTAATGCAAAAATAGTTCATTTCCAGTTAAGGCGCTATTACCGAGGAAGAAAAATGTTTCTTTATTTAATATATTCATCGCAGTTGGGCGATAAGTTGAAAAAATGAAATTGACTTACAAATCTTTAAAACAAACCAAACTGTTTTTGCGATAAAATTCAAAAAAAAAAAAAAAAAAAAAGATAATAATATTTGAAATTTCTTCTGAATTCGCGGAAAGCACTAAAAAACAAACACTTATTATGGAGATACTATTTTTTGAAAATGAAAAATTTAAAAATTATTTTATTATATTATGAAAATTCAAGATTTTCCTGGTCAAAAATAAATGACTTTTTCAACTTTAAATCAAAATTCTTATGAAAAGTTGTAAAGTATTAAACAAAATTTCCCAGCTATGCAAGTTTCTGTTCTGCAAAATATATCTACATTATTTTAGAGAAAAATCTCAGAGATATTTCATGATGAAGTTTATAACTAACAGACAGAAATAACATAACGCAGACTTGAAAGAGATCACACAGAAATAAAATTTAAAAAACCGTGGGAATGCACTAGAAGATACTGTTTGATGCATTGTAAATTGGGTAAAGGAATAATTTATTCTGGTCAAAGAACACTTTTATCTTATTTAAAGTTTGAAGCTCGTAAATATGAGCAAACAGGAGTGCATTAGTATCCTGAAAGATTACGAAGGTAGCACCAGCCTGTCTGTCGACTATTTGTGACCCAAGATTGTAAATGGTATGGTTAGATTTTCAGGATTTACTATTTATAGTATATACTTATACTATAATCAAGTTCTTATGAATTTCGAACCCCACATATATATAGGATATCCCACAGAACTATTTTAATGAACCAATATCTGCCTTCATCTTGTTTTGTCAATAGCCAATGATATAAGTAATTCAAAGCAAGAGTTGTAAAGGTTAGATCATTTCCCAGAGGACGATAATTTTTAATTAGTTTAGCATTCCAGAACAACGCCATCAATGGAACTTTTCAAAACTGCCTCAATTAATAGTGAGGCAGAGGCCCCACAAACATCCGAAAGAAAAAGATGTCTGTCTTCACGCGTCAGCGATTCCCGCAAAGCTACGCGGCTACACGGTAATATATATTTTCAGTCATAATGTTTCCCTAATTCTAACATCCTCCTAGAGGAAATAATCTGACTTTCCGATCATTAAATAACTCCATGTTGAATTCTTTTTAATATTTCCCTTAAAGACTCCCCCTGTAAATATTCCCCTTTAACTCTAAATAGATTCTTTTATTTTTTCCAAAGAAGTTTCTTCATCCTTCGTTTGTATTATTTTAATCTTGGTTCAGAAACTAACCCGTAAATATTAAAAAACCCCTAGACATCACGCCACTAAAACCCTGCTATCTGAAGAGTCTAATTTTTGGAAGATTAATTTAGACTCCCACATATATAATAATAACAATAACAATAATGTTTTTCCATATTCACTTATTAGTATGCCGAACTGTAGGAAGTAAGAGCTCAACGGGGAACAATTTTGGTCAGTCCTGGTTTTTCCAGACAACCTGACATGAGAATACGAAATAATATTATAGACTTTGTATTCGGAAATGCAAAACAATGAAGTTTGTTTAAAACCAGTTAATGAATCAAGTGTCTTGGGGTGGGTATTGTACTTTTAACCGATTTTCGATACTCATTTTTTTTTCTTACTGGCATCATTTGTAAGTTAACTATTTTATTGTGAGTGCTGATTTTAAATTTGATTTGTTTTACATTTATTATATATTTTAAAAGACTAAAGGTTCAAACTTTAATATTTTTAATTATTTTTTTTTGTAAACTTATATTTAGCAGTGAAGGTTAGCACATAGCTTTAACCATTGGACCATGGAATGTTGCACTGTATAATTGGATTTATTATGGAAAAAAGCGAATGATAATTAGTATAGTTATTTTTTATTAAAAATAAAGTTTTTATAAATAAGTTATTCATGAAATTATATAGTTTTAATTTTTTTAAAATTATATATCGATTCAATGAATGAGAAAAGTCTTTATTTAGCTTTATGGCTTGAAAAAAAATCTATTCTCATTTTCAGAACTCATCGTTTTTTGAAAGTGTTTGTAGTCATTTATGCCGGTAGTACAGTAGATTTTCTTTTAGATCTCTTTACATGTTTTATTAATCTTAGTGGCGTCATTTGTTTTGATGAATCTCCTGTGATTGAATTATTTAGGAGATCTGGAGAATCATCGGCCTGTTTGAATGGAGATGAAGGAAGAAACGATTTTGGAAAATATTCACTTTAAAGAGAACAATGGTTGTCTCACTGAAACATTGCAGAATATCATATGAGATAAAGATTTAATTTAAGTGATTCCAGGCAATTTGGTCTCATATTTAGTGACAGGTTAGCCTTTATTAACTGGATTCTTTTTTTTCTATGTGAAAAATCTTTTATATTATCTTATTAAAATGTTCCTTCGTGTCTGAGGAATTTATTGTAAATAGTGCTTCAATCACTAAAGTTTGTTTTCATATGTCACTTAAGTTTCATTCCTACCTTAATTTTTCAGTAAAAATATTTATTTAGATTGATAAATGTAATAAAGAAAACTTTACTTTTTTTATAACGTAATACTGTCACTGTATCAGATTAAGTAATTCGCAACTGTTATCAGGGCCTGACTAAGGCAGGGGCATACAGGGCATTTGCCCCGAACCCCCACATAAGTGGGGGTGGGTCCCAAATCGAATAGAAATTTTATTTTGAGTTTCCTTCTTGGTTAAAGTGGTCATCAGTGTGCCTCTGAGTTTTCCGCCAATATGGCAACCCAACTTAACGCTTTTGTAGTAACCCTAATGATGCTTTGTTTACTTCTTCCTACAATGTTTGAGTTGTACATGAGCTTCAACTCTTTTTAATAAATTTCCTGTAAATAAAATTTCCTATTAAATCCATTCTTTTTGCGCCTTTGTCTTTCTCAATTATTTATTATTTACTGTTTATGTTATCCACACAGTCCTTATGTTCAATGTGCTAGCGAAGCTAATAGTTTCCCGGCCCCGTGGTTAGCGAAGCCATAAGATGTTTTTTTAAGTTAAAAAATTCTGCCGGTGCCTTCAACAGATACCTCTGAAAAACAAATGCTTATCGGTAAAAAAAAAATCATAACTATATTGCGAAAAGTGGTAACCGTAACTTTCCCATTGTTTACTTTGTCCGCCATCTTTTTTGGCGACTCGGCATCCTTGGCGCTGCAAGGGGCACACTAAACGTTACTTTTACCTCCTTCTTTAATGAATGTTTTTCATTACTAAAGTAGTACAGCAGAGGGGGCCCCAAAGAAGATTTTGCTCCGGGACTCAACAGACTAAATCGGGCCCTAGAATTGACACGCACGATCCTCTAAAAGCATTCAAATGCAAATTCTTAATAACTTTTCAAGAATCCATACCGTGTAAAATTAAATATGAATTTTAATGCTAATTGGATTCACACTTTTTGTAAAATTTTAGGCTATATATATTAAAATATGGCTCCGGAATTTTGATTAACGTCTGAAAAATATGATTTTTTTTTCTAATATTTGAAGAACCCAGTTTTTTTCATACTGTTTCAGAATATGGCTAGATTAATGTTGACTCTTAACCCCTTAAGTGGCTTATTTTCTTTACTATCTAATAAAATAACACCTTCTATTTTAGGAATATTTTCTTATTTTGATTCAAGTGGAAATCCATTGAATACATGACTCATCTAGGTATTCGAAGTCATTTTACTATTGAATTATAATTGTTATGAATGATTTTTTTTGTTTACAACTATCAAAATTCGAAAAATCGATGCACGTACGGAGTACGGGCAAACCGGTTAAGGGGTTAAAAGTACTAGGCTTGTTTTATTGTATTTGACTCGAAAACAACATAGTAATAGCAATAATTTTTCAGATACAGTGAGCGCCAAAAGAAAGTAAACACTCATGATAGATTGAATAATAATATAAAATAGATAGTGTCACAAAGATGCAATGAATAACAAGCCCCAAAATAACTCAATAACAATTTTTATTAGCTTTCAGTAAATCGTAATATGCAGTCCAGAAATTGATCCCTCTGCTTGCGGAAATAATTTTCTGTAAGTTTAGATTTAAAAAATGATGCCAAGCGATGAAAAAGCTTTTTATTTAGATCTGAATTAATCTCCATAACTTTGTTGACTGAATGTAATTCGAGCATCGAATAATAGTTTCAAAATAACAGGCTTATGGAATCTACAGATGTCATAATTCTGTATAAAAATGGCGTTTAATCTACAAACATATGGAATGTGTCAGGAACACTTAATTGAATCACTACGGCAATGCTTTCTTAAAATAGAAGATGCATTCTAATTAATTAATAGACTAAGATCTATTCTAAGTCTTCGAGCAAGGGTAATAAGCCGGAACAATTTATATCGGAGCAATGTATTTTTTTAAAACAATATTTTTCAATATTATACAAATATTTATTTATATATGAATGTTTCTTTATCATTGACACTAATAATAAGAATGACTGTATGTATTGGGGTTCAAAGAGTCAAACCATTTGATCTACACCTACTAAAATTGATATATGTATATTTTCCAGCTTCGAATCCAAATAAATGTCTTTGATTCTTTTCCAATAAAAAAAAAATGGTATATTCAGCCACTATGAAATAAGATCCAAATATTTAGTCAATCCATTTCTAGGGTTAAAGAATGCAAATAGAAAGGATTGTAACTAGAATATGAGATAAAAGTGACCATCAGTGAAGCCAAACGACCAGCACTGATATGAGTCCACTTATGGCACGAATGAAAAAACTTTGACAAAATACAATTTTTTTGTACAAGATTTTTTAAATCAGTTTTAGTCTATGACTTTTCCTTTTAACGAACCAGTAGACATCTTTAAATTAAGACAATCATAAATGTTTAAAAATCAGCAATTAATACAACTTTGGAAATGCCCCCCTCCTCACATGTTCTTTTAATAAAAGTTTATTTCAGTTCATAATCTTTAACCAACTACTCTAACCAGCCCGAAGGTAGTACTGGTGGGTACTGTAATTGAGTTCAAAAGACATCAACCGGTCGCTGTACAACCTTTTCCTTCGGAAGTATGTCCCGTCATCGATAGAAGATATCCGACCCACTTTTTCTGAACACAACAGGGTGGTGAGAACCAACCAACCAACCAAAGTACTGGAAATTTCCATCTTCAGTTAAGCCTAGTTGTTGTTGTTTATGGACCTTTTTTCAATGCCGCTGACATGTCAGCGATTTAAACCGATTGAGTGCCTATCGTTTTTCAGTAGCGTCAACTAGAATCAAGAGTACGACTTAGTTACACATACACACATCACAACCCTTTTTGTGGGGCGAAATTCATTCATGCATTTTCATTCATTCATCCACAGATCGTAATTTATATCTGGAACAGAGAATGATCCCTCTAACCTAGTACCCCCAGTGGCATTACTCTAGACCAGGGGTTCTCAAAAGGTTGGTCGCGATCCCCAGGCGGGTCATGGAATGTATCCAGGGGGGTTGCGAGATGTGGAAGAAAAGTTTAAAGAAAATGAATTTATTGCTGTAGAGTTCATAAAAAATAAAAGAGTACACATAAAGCTTTTAATACACATACAAGTTGGTTTTTGTGTTTTATTAGTTAATGGGATACATGAGCTTGTTTGGAATTATCCAATTTTTTAATGTTTGGAATGAGCTTTGTAACACGCTAAACAATGTCATTTTCCAGTGTCAAACGATTTCTTGATTTTTTTTTTTAAATTATCATTATGGAGAATCCTTGTTCACAGTTGTAATATGTAGAAAATGGCATAAAAGTTTTTAATGTCGTTGTGGACAGTTCTGGGTATTCCTTTTTAATACGTATCCAAAATGTGTCGATATAATCTAAGTTAAAAGTTACTTTAGCTGACTGGTCACTTAAAATCTCTATCAGTTGATCATGATGACGGACACTTAACTCAGCTTTTGTTACGGCTTGCTCTTTGAACGGATTGACTATCCACACAACCCCACTCATACCCTTAACTGGGATGTAATCTGTAAACTGCTCAATCCGAATTTCGAGATGGGATGATACCAGTAAGGAGAAAGATGAAGTGTCAAAGGATGTAACGCCAATACCCGACACATACTCTACGAATTCTTGAGTACGTGTAAAATTTTCAAAATATATGTCTAAACTTTAGACAGAGTTAAAACTTTGGGGGAGGGGTCACCAAAATACTTAGTCTAAAAAGGGGGTCGCTGTTTATGCTCACTTCGCAGCCCGCCAACCTTTCCTGGGTTTGGCGACAGTTGACCGCTCACCAACACCTTCCAGGGTGACGAAAAGGGGAAACCCATCAGTTCAGACTACGCTATCGTGCGAGCTGGACGCAGCGATAGTTGCTCCTCTACTAAGCAGGAGACGAATTGCTCAGCATTTCTATTTTTACATTTACCTCCTATTAAGCGAGGTTGAGATTTAAATATTGTTCTAAAAATATTTTAATTTGTACTTTTTCCATCTACCTTCTATTAAGCAAGGTTGTGATAAAATATTATTATATTTAAATAATTTAATTTGTACTTCACATCTACCTTCTATTAAGCGAGGTTGCTATTTAAATATTATTATTCTTTTAATAATTTAATTTGTATATTTGTTGACTTTTATAATAAACTGTTTAAAAAACTACAGTCCACTACTTTACTTTACTGAGCTACAGACAGTCGCAATGCCTAAACGTTTGAGAACTCCTGCTCTAGACATGGAGGAATTTGTGACAACGACCGAACTCGTAACCTAAGGAATACGAGCTCAACGCTGTACCAACCAGCTATCCCGGCCCATTAAGACCAGTGAGAGAGCTTCAATGTATATCTCTCCCATTTTATTGAATGTGGTTTGTTAACGAAGAATTATGGCTTTGAATTTCAAAGTTTTAGTATATTCTCTTGGTGTTTGATGATATACGTAATGATTATTGTTATGTTGTTACAATTTAATAGTTATGGAATCAGATAAGGAACTAGATGCTAGTCTCAACAAAACATTTAATTCTTGAAGCATTATTTTTCTCGAGTTATTGAGACTAAAAGAAAAGAGTATGCGTGGAATGTCAGAATTCATTTGAAAATAGCATTCTTTGAAACTACTACCAAAATTTTCTTTATTTGGGACTTTATAAGAGATTATCTTCTTCTGTAAGATTAATTTTATTTCAAAATCTAATGAATAGTTCCCAAATAACAGAAGAGCTTTTCGTTTTCTGGGCTTCATTTTTGACTTACATTCGATGACGTTGTTAATTTTATAATTATCGTTTGTTACAAAATGTTTTCTTCACTTGAACTTTTCTACTTAGTTCCGGAAGCAATCTTTCAAATTGTTTGCTAATTTGGAACAACCTTTTTTTCCCAAGAAAGCTTTATCGTTGACCGAAATTATGTTCTACTGATTTTATGGCTACAAAAATTAATTAAATCTTTATCACAATTTATCAAAGAGCAAACTATTTACTTCTTGGGTGAGTATAATTAATGTAACAAGATAAAGATGGAAAGCCAAATGGGTCTTTTGTAATGATTTTAGAACACATTTTTATTCAGACAAATCTTTATCAATTTTGTTTTGCGCCAAAGTCGTCGTTTTCTGCTAAAATTATTAGCCATTTTAAACCTTCATATTCCGATGGTGCCTCTGAGGCACCATTCAAGACGGTGCATCATTTTGACGTTTTATTTATTCATTTTTCAAATTTAATTGTTAAAAATGCCTACATAATGGTTAAGAGATGTCGATTATTTTTTCAACGAAATTCGACTTAAAAAATTCTATATATTTATTTTTCATAGATATATACAAATCTTTGTATTAGGTGAGTAATTTTGCATCTAATTATTTTTCGGAACACAATTATTAGAGAATAATCTTTTCTCTAATAATTGTGTTCGAAGTGCCGGTTTATGATTCTATGCAAAATTATATGTTAATAAGATGGTGTGTATTTTCATGGAAATCGTAATTTAATTATTGATTTTGGTTTAATGATATCAACATATTTTGGTAATAAGAATTACGAGTTTTTTCTTATTTGTAAACATTATTAAATGTTGATTGCATAGACAAAGTAGGCAGCTGCCTAGAAACTGTAAAATTTTGCCCTCCCCCTCAGAAACTAACACAGTGTTAACATTATTTATGTAATATTCATAATTAACTATTTTTGTAAATTTTATATTATGTTACTTTGTACTTCTAAAAAATATCTTAAAGATAATTTATTTTTCAAAATGGTTTCTTGTTTTATTTTATGTAATGTCCTCGAAACAAAGAAACAAACAGGTCTGATGATTGTCAATGTTTATTTAAAAATGTAACTTTAATTTAGAAAATTTTTACGAGTTCTGAGCTTTTAAAAATGAATAATCAATCGACAATAAAAATAATCAATAACGAAAAAAATTGAATTTGTTTGTTTTACCCCCTTCCACCAGAGCCTGACGATTAGATAGTCCAATCATTATTAACTACCTTTTGTAAATTTTATGTTATTTTGTAATTCTAAAAGCAAACAAACAACTCATCCCTCCCTCTTGTTTTGGTATTTGTCGGTTTTAACGGCGACCAAAAAAGCGCCAAGGAAAAGTTCGCCAATTAGGTGATTTCTGTCTTCAAAAAATGCAGCATATGATTCGTAAGCTCAAAATTTGTGGTAATTAATAATAATGCACTTGAGTATATTTTATAATTTGGCGAAATTTTTTCTGGGCCCTTTTTGGTTGCCTTTAAAACCGAGTTCTATCCTGTTTTTCTTCTGTGTTTTATCTGTGAGGTATGTGAATATACATCCAGTAAAAAGGGGACGTGTGAGCGAATGTGAGACTTGAAGTAGCTAAGAAGTCAAAAAACAATTCGTTAAATTATTTGAGCTGCCGTGGAAATGTTCAAAAACATTATTATAGATGAAATATGGAATCTGGTTATAGGACACACGCAAAAATGTCTCACACATTATCAATCTCAAACTTTTTTTAGAGAGTAAGTTTTTAATAAGCATATATATATATATTGCATTGTTTTATAATATGCGTTCATGAAATTTTAGTAACGCCTCTGAAAACAGAGATTTACAGACTTGTTTAATGGCTGCTGAAAGAATGTAAGACCTTATGGATATAAGACTGGACCTCAACTTTAGTGATAATCTTAACGAACATTTTGTGAATTCGATGATAAAAATGAAGCTCTAAAAATGTATTAATATAGGCTATATTTCTATTCTGATCCGAGATTCGTAGATGCTTCTATTAAATTTCATACCCTGTCCAGATCTTATAAAAGGCGAAGGGCTTCCCGGAGAATGATTCTCACTTTAGAGTATTAACTGCGAAATGAGTTCTGTATCTAAGTTTTATCGTGTTATAGCAGATTTTTAATAACATTTTGCAGTTTGCATGGGTGCATTGCTTTCTGCAAGTGCTGTTTTTGAGTTCGCTTTGGTTATGTTTCGCTGCCTATGTTTTCTGTGAAATTAAACATCATTACCTTTTATTAAATTTATTTTTTATAATATTTATTTATTTATTCGTATATATTAATGCTACGTAAATATATCATGAATTTGATATATTTATCGGTATTTTGAACACAAAAATAAACCACGACTCTGACTCTGCGTGTATTGATTAATTATGATGAACAACATCATATTATGTATTGGGTATTTCTTTTGAACAACGAAAATATTTCGATGTGCAATACATTCACGGAGTCGTTTAACTTTATGGCTCTTAAGCTCCTGAAATTAATAGTGCTGGAAAGAGAATTATTAGAGAATAATTAATTAATAACTTAATAATTGTTAAATGGTGAAATGCTTCTGAACGTTTTAATTTGTGACAATATCAAAGATTTTATCATTCAACTACTTTGTGTTTGAGTTTTTGAATAAAAAAAAGGGTAATAAAGGGTTAATAATAACTAACTGATAAAAGCAAGCCTTGTAATAATAGTAATAATAAAAATTTGCATAAAAATAATGATCAACATGATTACGATGACTTACATATCACTTAAAATTATGTTTACGGAAACTGTTGCTTTCTAAATTATAAAGGAAAGATCTTGCATTCTATTAAAATTTATATCATTTAATATGTCACAAGTTATAAAACTGATTTCAAACATGAATTCAAAATCGATCTCAAAAACCTTAGAGCATTTATTTATAAACATGGGAGCCATTCTATTTCCATTCAATATACATCGTTATTGTGTTCCACATTTTTTACGACCCTCATCATTTTTTAATATCTGATGATATTTTGATAAAAATTGCCAATGATGTAATTAAAAACAATGCTATCTTTTTTCTGTGTCAGTATATTAACATTTCAAGGAATCTTTTGTTAATATAGGCTATATTAACAAAAGACAATATGGCAACAATATGAACAACTTTTATTTAATATTATTCCACAGAGAAAAATATCATATCCTTCTCTGTGCATTGTCCCTTGAAACAAGTTGATTAATAAGCTTGTGCTAAATGTATATGATACGATTTTTCTGGGAATAAAACACCGTAAAAAGGCTTTCCAAGTTATTTACCCTCAACCGTAATCGTGCGTGTTTATTTTAAGGCCCCGAGAAATTAATTAGCAGATCTTTTTTTCACGTTTTGTTGGAAAACAGGCTACTTACTACCCGGATGAATCTAATTAATATAACAAATTAAAATAGAAAAAAAGTACAGCTTAATAGTCTATTTAGAGCATTTCCCTAATGAACTTTAGCGTAAACGTTTATTGCATTCATTTATTTGATAAATGTTTTTGCCAAGCTTAGCTTTACGAGCTGTTGGCGTTAAAGTCACTGTTTTCTGAGGAAATTATTCGTGGTTATGGCTGTGTTTCTTCCAATTAGGATGCTGCAAATTCCGTTTTATGATTTTTGCGGTTTTGAATGTGTATTTATTCTGAAAATTCTAAATACGCTTTAATTAGCTATTTAGTTAATGAATAAATTGATTATTAAAGTATTCTAAATTTCTGTTGGATTCTTTTCAAATAGTGACTTCTTATTTTAAAGATTAAAGCCAAACTTTGTAGGACACATGAATCTAAATTTGTTATGTCAGAACCTGATATTGTTTTGGGAATGAGGTTTTCTGGAGTCAACAAAAATCCGTAGAAGAAAAAGTGAAATTTTATTATCTGCACGAGCATCTCAAAAAATCAACTTTTAACAACTTGATGCCATCGTATTTACAAAAGCACTGATTTTTAAAAAGAATAAGTTTATGACTACATCCAATAAAACATAGAAAAATGTCATTTTGAGCACGTGATCATATGAAATGAAATAAATAGGAAATGCGATTTTTTTAACGATTAATGCGAGACAAAGTTTTTGGATCGTTTGCAATGCTAAAGTAACTAATTCAGATGAAACAATGAAAATGAATAAAAATGTAATTTAACTTTCACGAGCACGTGATGCTTGGCCGTTCAAGAAACGATGTTCTGACACGATACATTGAAATATGCATGACACATTTCATTTTGATCTTTTTTATTTTGATATTGTTCTGTTAAAATTATCATGGGGCGATTTTCATTTATAGCTTAAAAAATTAATAATTTGTATTTTAATTTTAATTGTATGTATAAGGTATTATTTATTTCAATTTATTGTTTGCTATCTATAAAGAATAAAGAATGAAATAAGAAAGGTTATTTAAAAAAAGAAATTAGCAATACGTATAACTGGAATGTGGATATTTGGAGTCTTAAAGAATGAACATTTTCCAAATCTCTTCTTTTTATCCTTATAAAAAAAAGAAAAATTAATATACTAAATGTTTTTTAAGTAAGTTTTTAAAGGGCAGTTGTCATGTTTGGAATGCACATAATCAAATTTGACAGAAGCAGAATACCACAGGGCAAACACAGATTAAGCCACCTAAAGGCCCTTAACCCCTACATTTTGGAGCCATTCAAAATTTTCAAATCCTTTTTTTAATGGTTTTAATTTATTTTCTATGTAAGTAATTTTTAAGTAAAATTTTTTGTAATAAACAGGAAAGGTAAATAATTACTATAAATTTAGAGAGAGATTATTAAAAAATTAAATTAAAAAATATTTAAAAACAACAAAAAATTACGAAATTTTTTGATTGTATTTTAAATACTTGAGTGTAATATTTGTTGAGCTGTTGACTTATGTATCAAGCAATCTTTCAAATCGATAAATATCAATCTACGAGCTAATTTCTTACACATATACGATCTTAACACTTTACTAATCGGTGACGTCATTACACTTGCATTATCTGTTTCAATTTATTACACCGAGGGCGATATAGAACATTGCAAAAACTTGGCGTATCGTGTTTAGTCTTGTCCGCTCTATAACAGAAAAATTATTTTTCCTAGTATTTATATTTTTATTAGAATTTTAGTAAAATTCCAAAAATTTCAACCATGACGGAACGTATCGTCGAAGAACTTTTCGATGTTCCAATTCAACAAAATTCATTGGAGTTTTTTTAGAACGTTTTACTTTCATATTCAATTACAAAAAAGTAGCCGGTGACATGACATAGTTTCTGTGTAAAATTGCCGGTCACCAAAGTGTTAAGAATAATATTCTGAAATTTATACGGTAATAGCCGTAATAAAATGTAAACGGTTTTTTAATAACACTGTATATTTTTATCATATTTCTCGATATTTTGATTTTAACCCTTTGCAGTCTGAAAAATAATTAGATGGAAAATTATTCACCTAATACAAAAATTTGTTTATTGCTATGAAAAATAAATATACATAATTCTTTTAAGTCGAATTTCTTTGAAAAATTATTCTACATCTCTTAACTATTATGTAGGCGTTTTTAACAATTAAATTTGAAAAATAAATAAATGAAACGTCAAAAGGATGCACAGTCTTGAATGTCGAGTCACACTCGACATCGGACGGCAAAGGGTTGATTACGATAAAATAGTGACAATATTGTAGAGCCTTAAAGACATCGCGATGGTATTGTAGAACATTTTCTGGTATTTTAGCCAGTGTCTGTATTAATACATATTTAATATCCATTGACAGTACAAATAATAGATCAATCTCTATTGTATACCGATAGATGACGCACCAAGTTCAGTGTAGATAACGGGAAATGAAAAGTAAGGACGCCACAACACATAAATTTATGATACAAATAAGGGCCTTTTCGGTTGGAGCGTTTTAGACACATTCTTTTATTATTAACACTAGTCTCCTTTGAATATCAGGCAGCGCGTCATTAATATTGGTTGCGTTTATTTCCAGTCAAATCTTTTAAATATATCTTAATATTCACGACCCCCTTCTCTCTCTCCCCCCCCCAATAAGATAATTTGAAGCATCAAATTGGTTTTAATTTAATAGATATACAATTGTTATTTTCATTGTATATATATGGATAATATTGATAAAATAAAGTCCGATGATATCACAATTCCTACAAATGTTATTGTTTGGTCAGAGACAAACTTTTGTAAAATGGAGCCCAGGGCAAATATCAAAAATATTTTCTAGTTATAACTTCGTTATCTCGCTCCTCAATTGACATTTGAATTAATTTTAATTAACTAAAACTGGTCAAATTTTAATGGTTTTAGAGGAAATTTTGGAACTATAATATCAAAAAAAGATAGCTACCAAATTTCATTGTAAAATTTAAAAATTTATGCAAATTTAAAATTTAAACGCTTATGGTTTCACTGATATATTAAAATGTGCATCTCATTTTAACACATTTTTAAAGAAATTTCTAACTTATTTCGACAGTGGCTTCATTTTATGAACTTTAAGTTAGATCTTATATGTTTCTGCTTCTTTAAATCTTTAACCCGTAGGTTTTACTTTTGATATAAAAAAAAAGATTGCATCTTAGATAATCTTTTAAAAAGAATTTATCTTACTTTTAAGCAATCAAAAAGTATTAAGAGATTTTATATCTTACAAAATATATATATTTTCTCTTTCTCTGTGATCTTGAGCATAAAGTTATTTGTGTCAGAATTAGATTTTTTATGTCATATTTGTTGAATTACACAAGCTATTCAGGAGATTTTTATAATTTTTTAAGATATATTTTTTTACTGTGGAATCATAGTATATGAGATTGAATAATTAATCAAACAATTCCTTTTCAGCTAAAAACGTCAGAGAAAAAAACCCAAATTTCATTTAAAAAATCGAAATGGTTTCATTTATTAAAACTTAGTGTCGAATTCATAGTTTTTTTTAAAAATACAGTATTAAGTCATTGTCTTCAGTCAATATCGAATAAGCAATCTTGATTTAAAAATGCAGTTAAATGCAATTATTTTTTTATGAATAAGTAACGGTTTTAATCAATATTTTCTTCTTTTTTTTTCATGATTATGGCATCGGCTGCTGAGTTATTTTCTAGAATTCAACGAAAAGAAAATTTTCTGAATATTTGAAGTGAATTCGATGTAAAGATTGTTTCCGAACATTTCCTAACTTCAAATCATTACATTTCAAATTAAATTAAAAAATTCGTTTTCAAGTGCCGCCCTAATATTAGTATATATTAGTGAGAAAAAAAAATCCAGTTTCTTTCGTAGTTGCTCAGATGTGAATTACAGCGAAATAAATTCATTCCAATCTAAAATAATAAAAAAGAATCCAATTAATTGCTGGTTCCAACACATAATATATATATTTTTTGTTCATAATTTCCATAGTTGGCATTTTTATTATTTATGAAATTTAATTTCTGTTCTGATTTTGTTTTTTGAAACGGGATGTTAAAATAATAATATAACAAAAGTGAAGCAGTCATGTGACTATCGTGATAAGCGATCACTTGGTTTTCCGACTACCTTTAAGTTTATTTGTTCGTTAATCGAAATAACCGTTTATTGTAATGTTTTAAATTAACAACTATTAAATATTAATGTGGAAAATAATTCACTCTACAATTATTTAAATTGAAATTTTTTTGTGTTATTAGAAAGTAGTATTTATTGCTGATAACATTTGAGAACGATCAGTTGTATTAAAAATCTCCAATTTATGAAATTCTTAAAAGTATGAATGCCATTAAATGATCTTCTATTGCCATAGAGAATAATCTGTGATTTTTATGTTCCAAATATATTAGAAGGAAATTACATTTATTTATACATTATAAAAGATAGAGCAATAAAAAATTCATTCAATCGTCTAAATTTTGGGGAATATAGACATAGTGATTACATAACAATCGTCCAATATTGATTCCATAACAATATTCCACAAAATGTTCCACATCAATTTCCAATATGGATAAACTATTTTTTCTTTGGCTTGTCATCTCACCTGTAGTATAATATGACAGGTTGAATTATTACCATTTTCCAAGAAACGCTCATAATTTATCTCTGCATGATCCAAACGAATCTCCGAAAGTTGTATTTCTGGATATGTTGGCTGCATCTAAATTATCGTCTGCTCGAATAATAGCACCAGCAGATAGAAGTAATAAATAGTTCCAGAAAATCTTTCTGCGCCTATTGATTTCGAAAGAGCTAAAAGAATTCCCATCCTGTTCTGGAAATATAGTGAAATGTCCTGTCATTAAGCCTTTTATCGCTCGTGAATTTCCAAGCCCCAGTGCGCTTCCTTAGTCTGAATAATGGCACATGTAGGAACTGAAGTGAGTTTCCACGTCGATGAAATATTTTAACAAGAGAAATGAGAATCAGTCATTCAAAAGTCCTGAGATTACATCATGGGTTTTTGTAAGGATTATTCAGAGGAAGGATAATGGTAAACAAAAGATTTCAGTTTTTTTTTTCATCTTAATTTTTTTCTTTCTTCTTGAAGTGGTGAGAGGGGGATCTAGATCAAAGGATTCATTATGCGTTATGAGTTTAGAAGATAAATAAAAAAGCACTTTTCTTGAATATTTAAAGTTTAGGAGTACATATTTTTTTAGTAATGTGAGGATAATTGATTCAAGTCTTATTATACACATATGGAAAATGTATTTGCTCATTTATTTTATTGAATTTTTTCATAATGCTGCCTACATCATTTATTTTTTTTATCATCTGAGAACATGATGTTGTTTTCGTTAGGAGGTATTCAATAATTAAAGGGAATGAATAATTGAAGCTCGAAATCGCTTAGGCAATGAGCAAAAAATGTTAAATATTCATCATCTCTTAATCGTATATATTTTTTACTACCTTTTACCACTATTGTATTATTATTATGTATCCTTCTATGAAAGCAGGTGCGTTTTTAAAAGGTTGACCTACTTTTATCAGTATTTCTTTATTATTACATATGCTTCTTTGACAGCAGATGCGTTTTTAAAAGGTTGACTTAGAACTATGATATAATAGTTATTATTTCATCTCAAAATCGGTCGAGCTCCAAAACTTTGTTTGCCAGCCCGAAAAATAGAAAATGAAAGTTAAAAGAATTATATATATATATTAAGAGGGATAGAGACCGATAGAGAAGTCCCGTGATTATTTCTCATTCGGTTTAAACTGGTTGATGACTTAAATTAATTAAGACAAATAATGAGTTAAAAATAATAATGTTCTCATATTACTTGAAATTGGCGATCGTATATTTCATTTTCTTTTGAAAAAATATGGTGACAAAGTGTGTAAGATGAAGAGCCGATGCCATTATTAGAGCATGACTCTAGTTCGTTAATATAAGTAAAACTACAATGAAATTTTCTATTGACATCTATCTATTTGTCTATTCTGAACCCCCCCCCCCATAAAACTGAAAAAATAATATTTGTTACTTTCTCTTGTTTTTAGTCATTCGGGTTTTTATTTGCTTTGAATCAATATGGGTCATAATTATTTACATATTAGCTTCAATTCTAAAATTTTAATACAAATTAGCCGTTTGTTGGTCAGTGATTTTAAAAGCAATAGGGAGCATATAATATTAGTTAATATCAACCAACTCTTAGAACAATATTTTATCACATTTATTGAAAATTCCATTTTAATTATACTTGTTGTTGTTGTTACTTATGGAATTTGTCATATTGGACAAGCCCCCAGCTGATACAGCAGCAGATTTAAGCCGAAAGGAGCGTCTCTTGTTTTTGAAGTAGCGCCAACTAGGACAAAGAGTACGGCTTAGCTACACACTGACCACATTCGCTTGCACAACCCCTTTTTACAGGGGGGGGGGCTTTCACACAACTCACAGTTAACACACAAAAGAGCAGCCATGCCCGAACCGGGACTCGAACCCGTTAATTATACTTGCATATTAAATATTGATAATTCTGATTGGTTGGCCGTGGTCGCATTGTTATGAAATCGGTCCAACTGTGAACCAACAATTCAATTTGTCAGGGTTTTATTTTGCTTTATTTCAAGTAAATGGAGGTCAGTGAGGCCCAAGCAATAATTGATAAAGCATCTCAAAACAGCAAGCTTTTAAATTAAATAAAAATGTGCAAAATCGATAAAGTGATTGAGGATGGAGGATGCTATCGGTAATTTTTACCCTCATAAAATACACAGTGAAATATTGTTTTGAAAAATTATTTTTCTAAAAACTATATTTGGGTTGGGGTACTGCCTCTTTCGCTTTTCAAATTAGTTTAAACATATATTTATTATTGCACATTTCAATTACAGCAATGTCGCTGAGTAAATACAGTTTCTTTATTTTCCCTTTTTAAATTATTAATTCTAAACTGATAATTGCTTAGTTACAAATTCTTTATTAAAACGTATTTTCTTCGAATCAAATTTGTAAAAAATTGTTATGAATTCTGTGTAAATTAGATGTAAATATTTCTAAATTGTTGTGTAAATGATTGTAAATAGTTTAATTCTATAAAATTAATTGTAATGGAATTGCGTGTCAGCTAATTCTAAGGGAATTTACAAGAAAAAGTCGCCATATTGGACCAATTTGGCTATATAGATGCACTGGTGGCATAATGAGGTCGCTAATGATTTTCACTACACGATAAAATGTGTAGTAGAAGCTAAGAAATAACGAATTGTTCTTAAAGAGCATTGGGAAATGTATAGACTTGCCTGGAATGGCGAACGCTTCCCACGATTGTCCCGCCGTCTTCAGTGGGATGCTATTTAAGATTCACCTTTAAAACGAGGAATCATTTGAGTTCGGAGGACAAGCTATGTTGATTAGCTTAGATAGAGAGAACGTCTTTTCCCTTTCTGCTGCGCGATCTATAGCTTAGCTGTAATTTGAAATTAGCAGATTAAGTAGAGTTAATTCGCTGTGAATTCTGTAGCTTTAGTTGTGAATATTTAACACGCTTTTTTATAGACAATATAGTCTGCATCTTCTTATCGCTCTTGAGGGGGAAATATTATTTCGTAAAAATATTTTTTGGCGGTCTAATTTCAATGTAATTTTAATTAATATTTATTTATCAGTAATCTAATAAGAAATTATTCAAAATAAACCCGAAAAGGCAGAATTTATATTATGCCTGAATGATCACTACGTAATGTAGAAATATCTGCACCGTTTCTACGCCTATGATGCAAATACAATTATAGATGAAGAATAAATATATTTTATAAGAAATACATCAGGAAAAATGTGAATTAAATTATTCTTCGTGCTATTCGTCAATCATGAAATGTCATTGCCAATCAATACGTTTTGGGAATAATAATTCATAAGTAATCATATCGAAGTAGAAAAAATGGAATACATTACCAAATGAAAACAACATGAAACGTATGAAGTGGCAATAGGACCAATTATATTAAGGAGAAATAGATGAGGAATTGGCACATAAACAACTTATCGTTGTCTTGTGCTAGTCACGCATAGGTTCAATAACCTTGATCTGCAATTTATCGGAGATTTCAGATATATTTACTCTGCATTGGTATGGATTCCTCAGCAGATGTTGGAATTCACACTGTAAGGACTAATATCAGAAGAAAAATAAAAGTGGTCTTCATCATTATCATAAAAATAATATGTAAAAATTATTTTTCGGTACTAACATGTTAATTCGTCGATCATTTTCGCCAAATTAAAAAATGGTGGTCAATAGATCCCCAAAATTAGTTTGCCACGCATTTGAAAGCATTAAAGAATTTTGGCCACCAAATTGAAATGTGGCGTGTTTGGCAGATCGACGGTCTAAAACGTAAGTACCTATTTTTCTTGTGAAGATAGATTAAGAATTAATATTTGTAAAGATACTAATATACAGTTATGGAAAAACTTCGAAATATTTTATTTTAATTGAATTTATAAAAACATTATGGGTGAAAGAAAAAGAAAGATTAAAATGAAAATTGCTTTGCATATTTCAATGCATCATGTCAGAACATCATATCTCGAACAACCAAGCACCACGTGCTCGTGCAAGTTAAATAATATTTTTATTCATTTTAATTATTTCATTGAGTGAGTCACTTTAGTATCGCAAACGATCATAAAAAAACTTTGTCTCGCATTGATTGCTTAAAAAGGTTTCGCATTTCCTATTTATTTCATTTCATATAATTCCGTGCTCAAAATGACATTTTTCTAGATTTTATCTGCTGTAGCTATTAAATTATTTTTTAAAAATCAGAGTTTTAGTAAATGCGATGGATACGCGTTATTAAAAGCTAGTTTTTTGAGTGCTCGTGCAGATAACTAATTTTTATTTTTCGAATACGGATTTTCTTATTTTCCGCCAATGGGTTTTTGTTGCCGCCACAAAACCTCATTCCTAAAGCAATAGTATGCTCTGACATGATGAAAAGGAGGCAATCAAGGAAATTACTCTCAAAATCATACAAAATGAACAACGAGAATTAAATATAATTAAAATGCTTTAGAAACTGAAAAGGAGTTTTTAAAATTTTCATTTTATCAACTTTTACTTATAAAAATAAATATATGCGTATGCTGATTATTCAACTTTGAACCATATTTCCCCACTGATTTAAACTTAGAACCACCTGTACCATATTTGGTACATATATAGCTTGGAGGAAAAAAATGTGCAACTCGGAGCCCTTTTTTAAATTTTTTAATAAATTCAAAATGTTGGTTTTCTTGAAATACTCCATTTCCTCCCCTTCCCCCCAAAAAACAACAAAACAAACCGGAATCGAATCATTGTTTTATGTCTTTTTAACGTTTAAAAAAGTATTTCCTTATTATTAATTTATCAAATATCTATTATTATCAATATCAATTTATCAAAATTCAGGAAAAAAGAAACCGTATAGTTAATTTTACGAAATATGTTTGTTTTGCTTGCATAGTAGTAAACAAAGGATTTTAATTTTTTTCCCGCCATCTGACTTTTCTCTTTCTGCTTGAAGAGTAGGGGGGGGATCTATATCAAAGGATTGATTATTGGAGTTTTGAAGGTAAATAAAAAGCAATATTCATGTATATTTAAAGTTTAGGAACACATATTTTCTTTAGTAATGTAAGAATAACTGATTCAAATCACAGTACACTCATATAGAAGATGCATTTGTTCATTCGCTTTTTTCATTTTTTTCGTAATTCCGTGGTTTCTCATTTTTGTTTCTTTTGCAAAAATTTGGAGGCAAGATACCAGATCAGGAATCGGTGTCATCCTCTGAGCAGGGGTCTATTGTTATTTATGTGAAAACACATTTCCATAAAAAATATATTAATATACTTTGATTTATTTCATTCTTTGATGAAGAAGAACTCCATTTAGGATTCATTTTACCTTCACTCCTCTTTCTTATTTATGCAGCAGTCAAAGTTTGTGAAAAGTTTGGCAATCTTTTTTATTACAGAAGAAAGAAACGGCTTGGATGATATAATTCTCCTAGAATTTAGTCCGATTTTATTCGTATGTAATGAAACATGATGATAAGTACTGATTCCTTTCACAAGAAGAACCAACTTTCTTCTGGTAGGATGAGAATGCGAATGTTTTGTTTGAAATAGAGACGAGGACAATACCAGAAGCGGATGGTATGATAAGAGACGCATTTGTACTTGAGACAGCCTCTGTCAATATTTGGATACGTTCTTTGAATAAGGATGGATTCAACGATGTGTATTATCCTACAGACAAGATAAAAGAAAACGATGTAACAAGGAAACCAGACAAATGTGAGTAAAGCTACTTAATCTTTCTATTCGGAAATGGATGCTACACTCATCTGAAACGATTCTGAGACTTTAGAAAAAAGGATTTAGGTGTAGTGAAACAAATGTTGGGTAATTTAAGCATATAATTTTATCCCTGTCTATAAAAATATATGCTTCTGCTTATTTTCTTTTAGAAGAACTTTATTCTAATGATGAATAAGAGCTATGTGAAATCTGGTCACGTCATTTTAGAGTTTATTTTTTTAGGTCAATAGTGTTACTTTTATTTATTAGGATTAATTATTTCTTATGCAAATAAATAAGAATATAGAATTTAAATTTGTTACTGCATGTTTCAAGCTATCATGTGAGAACATAATGTTGTTGTTGTTACTTGTAGCCCTTGCCTTGGACAAGCCCCCTGCTGATACAGCAGCAGATTTAAGCCGAAAGGAGCTTCTCTTGTTTTTGAAGTAGCGGCAGCTAGGAACAAGAGTATGACTTAGCTACACACTCACCACATTTGCTTGCACATCCTGTTTTTACAGGGAGGACAGTCACACATCTCACAGATAGCACACAGAATAACAACCATGCCCTAACTGGGATTTGAACTCAGGACCTTCAGAACACGAGGAAGTCGGCCAGAGCATTATTATTTGTTAAATCATTGTTTGTCTTAATTTAAGTCATTAACCAATTTAAACTAGTTTTGAAACAATTGCAAAACTATCAGATTGCGCGTGCATTGATATTGAGAAAAACGATTTTTTTCTATCTCAAAATCGGACTTAAATCTTTTTCTAAAAGGCAAGTTTTTTGGTTGAGAAAATCCGGCTTAAACTGGTTTGGAATGATCACCTGATTATTTTTCTGTGCAATCATTGATTTTTAGAAAAGCATCTCATCTCAAAATTTTTCAAGCTCCAAAATTTTTTATGCAAACCAGAAAAATGAAAAATGAAAGTTTTAAATAATTATAATATTGTTATCATCATAATAAATGTATGATATAATAAACACCTTCCGATACCCCTCTTCGCATTTTCACGCTGCTTCCCCTTTTCTTCTTTTGTGCTTCTTCGGGAGATGACTTCTTACCATTCATGCCTTTTATTTTCTGCCCGCGTAACTTGAAGCTTCAAAAACCCAAATCAAAACATTTTGCTCTTACAAGATAATAACAAAAATTAAGGAAACTTTGCCGTTCAGTTTTTTGATGATAAAATATTATCCGTCATTATTAAAAATTAAATAATTACTGTGAAACCTGATTTAATGAGAATAAAATTATTCTCATACCTTACTCGTAATGCAAAACACACGTTTAACGAAACGTTTTTTTTATAGGAAACCATTCGAAATAGAACAATTTGTTCCATTGAGAATATATATATATACAAAAATAGTCTATAATAATGTAATTTATTATTTACTATGCATTTCTTTTTCTTTTATAAGATATTTGCCTTCTCTTACGTTTCAAAATTTAACAAAAATGGGGCACATCATTATAGTTACATGAATTTATAGCGTGCTTAATTACATCTTTCTCAACGTACGATCCAATAATTTCCCATACTTTCAGCATCTCTTATTTCACAAGGAAGTTGCTGCTGTGTTGCATCAATTATTTTTTCTTTTCCTCACCATATCTCCTCCACAACTTTTCAATGTAAGACAAAATGCAATTCCGCTAGTTATTCAATAGTTCTTTCCCATGCAGTAGCTGTTAAATGTAATTTCGTCAACTAAGTCTCTACAGGCAATTGCTGAAGTCTTTTGGAGAAGCATTTGACAGTATTATCTATCCAAAACTTCTTTCATGTAGACATAGAGGCTCTTTTATACAAGCGCTTATCACAAAGTAATATAAGCCAATTCAGATTGGGATTATCACATTATCTGTTGCCAACTATTTCTGCGAAACATCGCTCGTTAAGAGAGTCACTTCTTTTCATATTGTTTTGCTCGTTATGAATATAACTTAATATGAGAATGTTTGATTTATCTTTCTTCAGTATGATTATTATGTGGCGTTTCCTTTAGCCAATCATTTATTTTTAAGTAATTCAAAAGAATGCTCGAGATCATTCAAAGTTACGATTTCTCGTTCCTATAGGCAGTATATTAGAAGATCCCATTCCAAAATAGCGGGATCTAGGAAGAAAATGCTGTAACATTATGCGCTTTTCATAAAGCAAGTAAACATGGAAAAGATAAAGCTTCAAGCCATTGCAATAATAACAACAATAAAAACCGTAAGTTATGAATTAGCTTTTTTTGTTGCCTAACAAAGATAAGGAAAGAAAAATGGAACACTAAGAGTTGCTGGATTCTTTTCATGTGGTTTAAAGTTTGGAGACAAGTTTTGTTTAGTTATATTTAAGTCCCATTGTAAAAATCATTAGGGCTATTTTGGAACGGACCTCATAATTTTGAACCGCGGTCAGATGACGAGGACGACACTTGAGCTGTCACTCCCCCTCTCCACATCACACCAATAGGAGAACTTCTGAAAGATTTAACATGTAACAGACTTTCTTATACAATGTTTCTTCAGTAGAATGGGGTGAACCTGAAACCCCACGACTGACGGGCCGAGATCTAACCATTAGGCAACCATGGACTCATTTAGATGCAAGACAAAAATGATGATAATGATTTTATAAGATTTTAAAGTTTTTAAGAATTAATCAGAATTTAATAACTTATACAAATGCATCTGTAATGACTCGAACTTTCTATACTTCTTTAGAAAAGGCACATACTCAAATAAAATACAGCACTCAGACTTTTCTTTAAATATCTATTCTAAATCTAAGCAAAAGCAGAAGACACCCTTCTCCGTCCGCTACACAAGCTCTTCTCTCCCTCTCCTTACAAAAACAAAAACAACAACCCCAAAGGGGGTGGCGAACCTCGCCAATCGTTTCCGCAGACGTCGCCAATGGTAGCCAAACATCACAGCATCTTTATAAGGGAATTATTGAAATCTACTTATGGTTGTAAGTAATTCGTTATTTGGAAGCAACTTTTTTTCTGTTTTAAACTGAGTAACCATGTAATTACAAATTATACCATAATATGCAACAGTTCACTTTCAAAATTATTTAAATTGAAAGCATCATCAGAATTCCAATTAAAGATTATACCTGATAGTACAGACGAATCTCCAAAATACAATAAGTTAGATGAATGAAATTTGATTCGTATTCATTGCACCAAAATGCAATTCAAAAGCACCAATACCAAGGATCCTTTCCTAAATTCGCTTTTGATTTGTGCTACTGTGAGTTTCTTTTCTGTTTTCTGAAAGAATTAGCTCTTAAAATCTTTTATTACTGTATAACGAGATGTTGAAACTATCCTCAAAATGATTGATTAACACTTTGCTGACCGGTGACGAGTTAACTCGTCTTTTCATGTCCAAACGTTTTGACCGGTGACGAGTTAACTCGTCATTGCACTTGCATTATCTGTTTCAATTTATAACACCGAGGGCGATATAGAACATTGCAAAAACTTGGCGTATCGTGTTTAGTCTTGTCCGCTCTATAACAGAAAAATTACTTTTCCTAGTATTTATATTTTTATTAGAATTTTAGTAAAATTCCAAAAATTTCAACCATGACGGAACGTATCGTCGAAGAACTTTTTGATGTTCCAATTCAACAAAATTCATTGGCGTTTTTTTTAGAAAGTTTTACTTTCATATTCAATTACGAAAAAGTAGCCGGTGACATGACATAGTTTCTGTGTAAAATTGCCTGTCACCAAAGTGTTAAAATGTAATCCAATTTATACTCTGATTTTTAAAAAAAATTTCTCAAGTTGCATACGAATGCTGTATTTTTAAAAGGCTAATTCTATTCGGGGAATATCTTAGCCATAAGGAATTATAGTTTCTGATGCTTTTCATATCCACATTTTATCGTTTGCCGAAAGTGCAGCGAAAAAGCCTTTTTTGTTTTTTCATATTGACCAAAGAAAAGTAACTTTTACACCGTCTCATAACAAGAAGTTGTAGTATTTATGGTTATGGCCTGCATGACTTTTGCGAAATTAAAACGATATTTTATTTTGTTTTGTATAAATTACTTTCAGCTTGCTGTTTGTGCACTTATTATTATCTTTACATAAATTTTGATAAAGGCTGCTTAAATTTTATAAAGATCCAATGTTTTTATTCCTTATTTTTTGCCATCTGCTGTTTCAAATCTTATAAGTATGCTAACATTTCAGATTTTCACTTGACTAAGACATGCGACTTTTGGTATAGATATCAAACTCTAATATTATAGAAGTATCCAAACGAAATTGTTTAAAGAAGAATTAATTAATTTATTATGAATAATTTTGCATGAATTTTAGTTGAAATAAAAATAGATTTAAATTAGAAACGGATCAATGGTAGGAATGAAATAAACTGAATAATCATGAAATGAATTGGATTCCAACGAAACCAATATTTAATCATATAATTATTTTAATTTTTCTTCCCATTTTAATGGGCTTTTTGTTGCCATTATTTCTTTATTAAACCCTTTACAAGCTACTTGTTTGACTCTTCCAGTGTCTTAACCACCAAAATTTGTTGAATTTGAGGCGAATTTGGATGTATTTTTAGAATTCTGATTTCTTCCATGGGACTATTTAGGCTAGCAATAATAACAAATCGATGTCTTTTCACTTTTATATCACATTATGTTATGTTTCATTATTGTTTTCAGCTCAAATTACAAGAACACATTCATTTTGGAAGAGAAGTCAACAATGCTTATATTAAAAACTTAAAATGCCTATTATTATAATCAATGCAATTTTAGATTTCAGTTCCTTTTTTTTTTCTTTGAGTTAGCTGAAACATCCGCTGTTTCTCGTGATGCAGATATTTTAGATGTTTGTAGATGTTCTTTTATAAATAAAGGGTAGCTATTTAATTACTTTTTATGGTGTTCGTGTAAATTATATCAGCACTCAAACAAGCGCATAAAAAAACCTTTTTTTAAATGTTTCTAATTAAAAAAAAGATTAGAATGAAATCTGTTATGCATATTTCAATGTATCATGTCAGGACGTCATTTCTTGAACGGCCAAGCACCACGTGCTCGTGCGAGTTGATTTATATTTTCATTCATTTTAATCGTTTCATCGAATGAGTCACTTTAGCATTGCCAACGTTCTAAGAAAACTGTCTCGCATTTATTGTTTTAAAAAAATATCCCATTTCTTATTTATTTCTTCATATAATCACGTGCTCAAAATGACACTTTTCCAGGTTTTATTTGCTGTAGTCATTAACTTATTTTTTTAATCAGAGCTTTTGTAAATGTGATGGTGGCAACGCGTTATTAAAAGCTGATTTTTTGAGATGCTTGTGTGGATAATAATGTTTTTACTTTTCGCATATGGATTTTTGTTGTTGTTAAAACCCTCATCTCCAAAACAACATCATTTTCTGACATGATAATAAAACAATCCGTAGGCGAAAGCTAGAAATTTTACTATCCGCACGAGTATCTCAAAAAATTTAAATACGGATAAAATAAAATACAGATTTAATAAATAAAATCTCAAGAATAAAAAACAGATTTTTGTTGTGGTCACAAACCTCATTCCCAAAGTAGCATCATGTTCTTACATGGTAATAATGTAAAAAATAATAACCCACTTATTCCCCCCAAAATAAATAATTAATATTTCTTTTGAATAATTAACGTAAATAAATATAAATAATTAGTAGCAAAGAAAGTACGAAATGCAACCCTGGTTTTCATTCTGAAAAGACAAATTTTTGGAATTTTTTTCTTTGAAGTTGCATCAAATATCGAGCTTATGTGGATCACTTACAAAGATAGAAAACTGTCCGTTCAAAAATCGTTTGTCTTGAAAGCAAACGATAACCGATTTGAATATTTATTGTAGAATAGAAACTATATTAGGGTTCTACTTTAATTGTTATAAAAAGTATTTTTTTTTCATTTTTTTTGTTCTTTGTGAATTTTAAATTGCGATGCGCTCAGATTTTCCCAGAAGGTTCTCGGCCTGCCTCCCATGAGCTATAAAAGGCCGTCAATCTCTCTCTTTTCTTCTCGTCCGCAGGACGAGAACAGCTCATGTCCACCTTTTGAGGCCAATGAAGGAAAAGCTATGGAAACGAGGTGGGGGCTCCATTGAACATGAAAACAATTCAAAGCTTTAGAATGAATTGAACTGGAAGCGAATTTGGAGTAGAAGACAAGTAGGGAGTTTGCGAGAGGATAGCGAAGCAAAGTTTGAATGCCAGCTTTGAGTAGTTCAAGCAAGCGCTGAACTGCTATGTGCCGATCTCAGTTGCCTACGGTAGAAGCAGTGACGTATAGTGTGTGGAGTATCCAGTCGTATGGTAGTGAGTCTGCAACTAAAGTCAGGAGACAGTGAGAACTTCAACCGTTTAGAGAAATCGTAGACCAAAGCTCTGAAGAAAACCTCTACTGCTGGATTTGCTCTAGCCACCTTGTGTGCTGTGGTCGATTTCTGTATGTGGGCTACTGTCTGTTGTAGAGTATTGCTGGTTGTTCATCTCATCTGTACATATCTGTTGTCTCTTCATTGTGTTAGTATCTTGACAAATAGACGGCATTGTTATTTTCTCCTGAGGCCAACCGGTTGTCTTTACACCATACAATCACTGCAAGCGAACCTGGTGATCCGTAATAATATGAAATACGTTTTATTGTACAAGCATGCGAGAAAGTTGATTACCTCTACATTCAAGTATTCTCTCAGGAGCGATATTTTTTGTAAGATATAACAAAATGAAAATAAATGAAACGTTCTTCTTTTTAAAAAATCTAATATACATTTCATTTAAAATTAATTAAGTATTTTGAAAAATGAATGCCAAAATAAAAATGCATTTCAAAAATATAGGAAGCAAAAATCCATAAAACGCACTCAGATATGAAGAAGAATTTAGCTGCTCTTGGGAAAAAAGAATTTCCAATATAATATATTATTTAATCTTTAATTTACGTGATACATTTGTTGAAAGTCTTATGTTTCTAAAATTTTCTAGATGGAATATTTTATTAACTAAATTATTAAATACAATGAAAACAGTTTCGAGTGACAATTCTCGACTGTTTAAATTAAAAATTGTGCTGAATTCCTGAGTTAAAATATTTATGAACAAAAAGCTGATTTTCATCCTAAATTTGAAGCAAAAAGCAATTTTTGAAACAGCAAAACATAATTTCTGACTAGTTTTTTAAAAAAATTCTTCTGTTTTCATCAAAATGTTAATGTAGTCGTGGATGTAAAAAATAAAAGTCTGTTTTCGGAAATCCTTTATGCATCAACTGATGTATTTTTTGTGCACCTTTGATTCATGTGATAATACTAATTATTCGCTTCGTAAATGGATGATTAAGAATTTAAATTTTTGTAAAATGTTAAAAAATTCATATTGATATTATCTTTTATCTTTATTTTTTGGAATATTTTTTGGTTTTAAAAATACAAATTTACAAGCACAAAGAGAATGTTGAATTCATACGTTTCTGAGCAATTTTTACTAAGAAACATTGTCTGCAAAAGAAAAAAAAAAGAGAGCGAGAGAGAGATCAAATTTTAAAAATAAATTGGTGATCATCAAGAGTATCTATTGTAATTTATCTCTTCCAAAAAAAATTAGTTCTTCTAGGAACGTTTCTTATCATCTTTTGGTGAAATGATTCTTCGGACTTTAATAAGTCTCTTTGTCAATTTTTTTCTTTCTTTTATTATTTTAAGTCTTCGTCTTTTCGAGATGAATTTTAAACCTGTTACAAAGAAAGTTCACAAGGTCAAATACTGCTGTCAAATTCTTTAATACTGCGATGCAAATTTAGGTTTTGAATCAAAATTGCATGTTATAATCCTTTTCTGATGCTTGAATCTTTAGGAATCTCAAGAAAAATTTAATGATTATTTTCACGAAATAAAGTAAGTATTCATTTGTTATTATTGTCCACTGATGATCAAAGTGTGTGATTTTCGAATGATCTTTGATTGACGTTCTGCATTTTTCAAAACATTCGGTACTATTCATAGAAATGTGGGGTGCTAAAATTTCTCACTATTTCATAGGAGTATCTTGAAAAATTCAATGGTGAATTTCAGGATCCAAAAAAGACATTCTTATTAAGAAAAAGTTTACTTAGAAATTTTACTGAATTCATATTTTATTATATTTTATACAGGGTTGTTTAGTAGCTCTAAGGATTTTATGCTTCATAAACAGTGATCCGCAAAATGATGTATTAGTTTCGAAAAGAGTGAAGATGTATGCTTAAGATTGACAGTATATAATGCCATTACAAAGGGAATGCTAGTCCCTTTGTAATGGGAATGCTAGTCCCTTTGTAATGGTTTTCTATAACGTCTTCCGTTTTTAATTTTTTTAAACTCTTTGTTTAAAAATTCAGTTTCTTTTTAGATAGTTCCATGCAAGTTGGACGATTCTGAATTTTTAAAACTTGTAAAGTGTTTTACAATCTTGAAAGAACACACAAACCCCTTTTCCCGATTTTGAAATCTTTGATATTTATTCTGCGTCTATAATTAAAATTACATCACATTCTTCTAATTGAACTCTTTTTTTTTATTATTATTTGTTTTCCCGAGATTCTTATTTAGAAAAATAATTCCTTTTTATCGCTTTATTTATTATTTTCAAATCTCTTTTAATTTTTGCAGTCAGAATAAATGATTTGATAACTTATTTCATTACTTTCAAAAGCCACATTAAAAATGATTATACATACTATTATGGTTTTCAGATAATTTTTTCAAAATTTTTTCGTGCTTATCTGAAGAAATTCGAATTTGTCTTTAACCTTTAACTATAGATCAAAATTTTCTCGAGAGCAGAGCAGTTATTGGCCTTACTCCTTACCTAACAAAAAAGAAATATGCATTTTTTTTATTAAAATTGTTTATATTGAGAGCAAATATTGTATTATTAACATTCTATTAGGAAAGTCACAAAGTCTGTTTAGAATTTTTGCTTACTTTGAAAGAAACAATAATTTCTTTTCAAGAAATGCAATTTAATTAATACGAATCAAGCTTCGTTTCATTTTTTTTGCACTTTTTATAACATGAATTTAAAACTATTTTTTATTTCATTCGGTTATTTTCAAGCATATTAATTTTTTTCTAACTAAGAAATTTTATACATTTTGCTAACAGAATTATCTTTTTAAACTCTAGAAATACTTTTCTCATAAAAGTTTTATAATTAAAATTAATTGTGTTAATTTATACAGATAGCAATTGCAGGAAAAAAAACAATTTACAATTTTCTAAACGAAGAAATTTTGCACTAATACAGTGTTTAAAACCTTTACATAAATGTTATAAAAATCATAAATATGATTCCTGTTGTTTTTGAGCAGAGAAAGCATTGATTCGCGGAATGATGTACTATTTTCGAGAGAGGTGCAAGGTCATCCTTATGACTGACGTTATAAAATATCATTACAAAGGGAATGGATAGTCAATCGATGCTTTGCCTTATTCGAAACATTCGCTTTCCTTACTTGTTGTCAAAAGGAAATAAATATTTAAAGTATTTGTACCGGATTATTCTGTATTCAAACTGTCTTTAAGCATCATCGGTTTCAGAATTTGAGTATCACCGAGTGCTTCTTGACAAGCTAACGAAAGAAAAAAAAATATACTTCACGATATTGTTTGCAATCTAGATTGTTATCCAAATTTACAAGATTATCCCCCCTCCCTCAAAAAGTGCATGTCGTTGGATCTTCAAAAGTTGGAATGATAGGAAAAACAGCAGCTGTGACCCAAAATTGTTGAAAATACGAATCTTGTCATTGTTGAAACTGTCGAAGAAGAGAAATACGTATACTATTTTCCAAAGCCTATTATAGACCCTCAAGTTAATCACCTCTAAAAACCAAAATGTTTCATAAACTCCAAAATAGTTCGAAAGGAGGTTTGTGTTATGTTTTCTGATATTTTTCTCCGAATCTTTCAGGGAAATTTGGTTTAAGGGATTGCCATTGTGAGCGATATGTCTGGTCACCGCGTACAAAGATTAGATATAGTATAGATTTGCTTCTTCCGTTTGTGGTTCATTTGTGATTCGATGATCAGTGTACAAATAAACAGTCCTTTGATAGAAAACAACAACGACTTTTATTTACAGAAAGAACACAAATACAAAGACGACATCTATGTACAGCCATCACGAACACACAGCAGTAATTCACAAGTGGAAATCAACTACAGCACACCAAGCGGCCAGGCATGATTCAGCAGAAGAAGGGATCCTAGGAGCTTCGCTCTATGGCTTCTCCAAACGGATGAAATTCTCCACTGTCTCCTTACTTTAGCTGCAGCTAATTGCGGACTCAATACTACACGACTAGCTACTCCCCACACGACACGATGCTGCTTCCACAATCGAAAACAAGGCTCGGCCCACAGCGGTTCAGCACTCACTTAAACTCCACAAAAAACTGGACTATTCTGCTTTTGTCGAATTTCACTATCCTCCCGAAGACTCGTTATTTGTCTACGATTCTGGTTCAATTCATTGATGCTTGAGACTGCTGGTCTCTTATTGTTCCCGGGAGCTGGAATGAGAAGGTTCTCACGCTCGTCAGGCGCATCTCGATTCCTCCTGGACGAAACCTTAAAATTCTCGAAATTTCCAGCAGTATCTATTATGTCGCCAAGTCGCTAAATGCTCGCCAAGTTTCCTCTAAATTCTTAGATCACTGAAGCGGCACTCGATCAGCACCCACACGGCTGATTGTAAAGCGGTTTTTCTTATCATGAAACTAATCGTACTAAGAAGCAACATTCCAGTTTTGTAATGGTATCTACAAGTAGCCGTTGTCTAATTTATCCTGGAAGGAGAGAATGTGGGTTGCCTTTCTCTCCGAATCGTCCCGATCGATTGTTTACATTCGGAGTTTAGACACCACTGATTTCGGATTGATCATGCTCATTTTTATGTACTTAAAATAATGGTCAGGGAAAATTCATTGACATTTGAAGAAAAAAAAATCATTTCTCAAATTGATGATTGTTTTTTTTTGCTTAAAATAACAGCGGTATAGGAAAACAGAAATAAAATTGCAGATATTGATACACAAACGTATGCACAAAAAATGACTCAGAATTAATCATCGTTTCCAGAGTAATAAATAGTTCACCATCTCAATAACTCAATAAGCTTTGATATCTTATTTCAACTGCATTGTCGCTTATTTGTTACACACCCAATTTAACACTTAAAAATACTGAAATCAATGCTCCCAAATTAGGAAATAAATGCTGCTTACTGTTTTTGTATACAGGATACTGTTACAAAAAATAATTCTCACACAAGAGAGATATAAAGATGCAGATTTTATTGACTAGGAAAATGCGTATGAAATGTTCAGAACATAAACTACAAGTCACAGCGAATTAACTGTATTTAATACGCTAATCTCGGTTAACACCAAAGCTTTAGAACGCGCGTCAGAATGAGAAAAGACGTTCTCTCAAGCTAAGCCAATAAACGTGTGGCGCTATCTTCATTAGCCAGATAACATCTACGATACCGAAGTCGTCTTTTTGATACTGTGGTTACGTTACTCGGCTACTTGTCCTAGCGTCGTGGGTTCGTATCGCGATCTTCACTCGCGACATTGGTGACCTTGACAGCGCAACATCCCACGACAGTCATGGCGCCATCTAACCACAGAAAAATCGCCAGACTCACTTGACGTAAGCAAGCAGACAAACAAAATCGTCAGACTCACTTGAAGTAAGGAAGCAGCAACGCGCAATAACGCTTGGTGTTATACAAATCGTTCTCTTCCCCGCCCACTCAGTACTGTGACGCTACCTTCATAAGTCAGATAACATCTACGATACCGAAGTCGGCCTTTTGGTATTGTGGTTATGTTACTCGGCTACTGACTCTAGCATCTAGGGTTCGTATCGTGACCTTCATTCACCACAAATGTATCACGTTCTCCAAATTATTCTTCTCCCCCTCCTTAAGTTGTGCCTTTTAAATAGCATCCCAGTACCGCGGGCGGGGCAAATGAATAACGGGTGCTTTCTTTCCAGACAACAGGAGAACTTTCTCCAATATTCTTTAAGAACAAATCTTTATTTCTTAGCATCTACGACCCATTTTAGTGTGTAGTAAAAACCGTTAGAAACCTCATTACGTCACCAACACACCTACATCGCTATATTAGTCAAATATAGCGAACATCTATTGTAAATTCTTTTAGAATGGTCTTTCCCCCTGACTAATTTTATAAAATTAACCTATTTACAAATATTTACGCAACAATTCAGAAATATTTATAATATTTACATCTTATTTACCACAAAATTCATAACAATACAATTTTTAAACTTGTGATTTTAATTATTTCAGATCGATATCGGCTGAAATGGGAATATCGGACGAGGGAATATCAGACACTACTATCTATTCATTAATTATTTCATGTCTGCAAACACAGCTTCTGATATCTGTTAAAGCGTTCGCTGAATGAAGACCAATCTTCGCCTGAGTAGTGTTCGATGTAGGATTACGGATAACAATTGGATTAAATGCGAATCACAATTACAGATATTCTCTACGCGTGATATCCATTTGCACCAGTTGCCACTGGTCATAAAGTTCGGTTTGGGGGTAGAAATGGATTGGGCGGAAACAATTTCAAATTCAAAACCATTTTGGTGGTAATGAAAGCATGGCATTTAGTTGAATGATCCCATTATGCATCAAATTGTTGCTTCAGAAATTTCGCGCGTACCCAAATATTCTATTTATCTGAAATGCTGATATCTTAAAATCGTATTTATGTATAATCATACACTAAATTGAGAATTCATTACATGTTCTTGAAATAGAAAAAGAAATACATAATGGAATGAATATATTAATCAATTGAAGAGAATTTTAACGGCACTTTATGTTTTTGTTAGATTAGATGAACGCAGGGTGACCGCAAGATGCAGTTAAATGCTTGCTTGAATCTGCAGCTAAAATTAATAAATAGAATGAAGTTAAATTTTACATATAGGCTGCAAAAGCATATGAAGATGAGCTCTGGGGAAAAATAGTTCCAAAAGTGATAAATAGAAGAGAATTAGGCCCTATTAGAATTGAGAGAAAAAAATTCTAATGAATGCACTAAATATGGGTTATGCAATAATTTATCGGTGTTCAAACGTTGAAAAACATGCCTAAAGAAATAAATGATGAATCTTTTGAAGTTCAAGTTGACAGTAAGTTATTAATTAATATTAGGATTCCCTGGACCACGGGCAACATTGTCTATGTACTTATCTTTCTTGCATTAGTGGTTTTCTTCTTTATTATGTATTAGTAATTTAGTCTACTAGATCAACCCATTAGCCTCGAATGTCACATCTTAGCAAATAAATCTCTGAAAATGCAAATGGAATTAGTTTTATAAAGAAAGTGATTCACTTGCACGATTTATTTCAAAATTTAACCAAGATATATAAATGCAAGTTTGTCGGCGTCTTGTCATAGGGGTATCACGTCTTCCCCGTGATCTGGGCGTCCAAGGTTCGATCTCGGTTCGGACATGGTTGTTCTTCTATGTGCTGTTTGTGAAACCTGTGAATGTGCCCCCCCCCTGTAAAAAGGGGCTGTGCAAGCGAATGTGGTGAGTGTGTAGCTAAAGTCGTACTCTTGGCCCTGGTTGGCGCTACTACAAAACAAGAGACACTGATTAGGCTTAAATCGGTGACTACCTCAGCGAACTTGTCCGATGAAAGTGCCATAGGAAACAACAACAATGGAAGATTAATTTCAAAAATTAAATTGTATGGAAGAAGTTTTGTATACTTCCACTTCTTTTTCAAATATTAGGTAGAACAAAAATAATTTAGTATTCAAATTAATAGAAATGGAAAGACTGAACAGTATTTTAAATCTATTCTATAAGCCATTTTTTATGCATACATTAATTCTGAATTTAATCACTTGTTAAGAATTCCATCTCCCTGCCCGAAGATTCACTTTGCGTTTATAGATAGAGGATAACCTTTGACAAGGTCATGCTCTCAGTGAATATCAATACCCGCTTATTTTGATGACGATCATTTACGATAGCAGCTAATAATCCTTAGAAAAAGGAATAATAACAATATTTCTTAAAACTGTGGACCAATTAGCGAATTTATAATTATCTGTTGAAATTTTATCATTAAATTGCAATGAGCAATCCTGGAATACTGATGGAACTTCAGATTGCGAATCAGGCCTTAATTAGAGGATTGCGAATGCGATAATCTTAGTTTATTAGCGCTACTATTTTGCTCAAGTTTGCAGGGGATAGTGTTTGGGCATGCTTAATGCTACAAAGACAATACTATTGTATATCGTGTCATCTCATGGCCACAAAAAAGTGCAAAACCGGTCTCTACTGACTCGTTTTGTGTTTGTACCGTTAGAATAAGGTGGGTCAGTATAAATAATAAAAACAAATTTCTTGCAGACTGAGGGAAGGGAAAGAGAGGGAACATGGATTTGTTTGTCTTGTGGATGAATAGTAAGATTGAGCGATAGGACCGAACTTGCCACGTTAGGACTTGTAGCCGAGTAACATAGCCATTAAACAAAGCAATCACTTGTGTACGGAGTATGTGGAATATGTTATCTGGAATAAAAATAAGAAGATACCATTCACTGGTAATCCAAATTATATCAGGACATGGAAGATTCTCTGTATATTTCCAAATCCTGCATATTCATGGAAGAATGCAGGAAAATAAATGCATTTGTGGAGGAATCGGTACTGTTTACCACTATTTAAACGACTGCACAGGAATCTCCGATCATTGAAAACATCTGCTGTATGAAAATAATGACTTGAGTTCAGTACTGATGGTTCCTTCCACTCTGAAGGACATGATGTCTTAAATGGCCAGTTTTTTCCCAACTATTTGAAAGCTTATAGAGGAGGAAGTGGTCAGTTTATGACCACTTTGAGGTCAAGTATCTCGAAGAGAATATCATTTTGACAGATTCGGTCAATGTAAGGATGAGCATTGCTACAGTCCACAGTCGACTACAACAAATCCTATCGATACTGCTACGTTCAGTGGTGGCGGGTTGGTCGGCTGTACACAAGAAGAAGAAATATGTTATATGGTTTATGAAGCTTTCGCCACATACTCTCTCACCAGTGAGTCGGTGGTGAGAAGAACGATACTTCTTCTGTACAGCCGATCACCTCGCCATCACTGAACGCTGCAGTATCGACAGGATTTGTTGCGGCCGACTGTGGACTGTAGCAATGCTCATCCTTACATTGACCGAATCTGTCAAAATGTTATTCCCTTCGAGATAATTGGCCCCTAAGTGGTCAAATACTGACCACCTCTTCCTCTACAGACTTTCAAACATTTGGCAAAAAACTGACAATTTTAGACATCAGGTCCTTCAGAGTCCGAAGATTACTTGGTACGATCAGTACTGAACTCAAGTCATTATTTTCAACTTGCAGATGCTTTCTATGATCGGAGATTCCAGTGCATTCGTTTAAATGGTGGTAAACAGTACCGATTCCTCCACAAATGCATTTATTTTTTCTGCATTCTTCCAAATCGCTGGAAATATGCAGGGAATCTTCAATGTCCTGATATAATTTGGATTACCAGTGGATGACATCTTTTTATTTTTATTTCTGGATTAGGGATAAAATCGTAAGTTACTCTTCTGAGACGAACGATACTAGAGCGAGTGTGAGTAGTTGGTGCTAATGATGGTGATATTGGCTGTTGTATTTAATGCGCTTGACGACTTTTGCTGCCGGTAGAGGACGCACAACAGTTGTATGAAGGCTGCATATTCAGGGTCACGGGTAACCATTTTGGTGAATAAGATTTCCCGAGGACCGAACTCACAACGGGAAGGTTTGTAGTGGAGTAATAGAGATGCTATAAAAAAGTAATTACTCCTTTTCGGAAGTTGTTATCTGGCTTATGAAGCTTTCACCCCAGTCTCAACTTTTTTCTCTTCTGTGTTCGTAATAGTTGGGGATATGAGGAAAAAAAAAGAATGAAAGATTACAACTGTTGAGAGTTTTCCCTCAAAGTTTCAAATTCATAGATTAAAAGGAAGTTGTAATTAAGGCTGATGAATTCTTTTCAAGTACATAAATCTTAATCTATTTCTAAAGAGAGTTTTTTTTAAAAAAATCGTTCGATAGGATGATAATTAGGTAGAATGATATGAATGATCATTCTCCTTGTAATCCTAAAAGTTTTATGAGAAAATCCCAATTTAATATACAACATTTTCTTCTTCTATGAGCTGGATCGTCCATTTAATACCATCCTCCCTGTATGAATATAGACAGAAATTTTTCAAAGTCATAATATAACGATGGTTGCAGCAGATTATTTTTATAAGGAATCTACCTAAAAAAGACCAAATGTGACTTTAATTAGTCAAATGTAAAAATAACAAGAAAAATATAAAAAATTGAAGAAAGAAAATGAAATCTTCAATCGTAAATTCCAAGTTATTATATGAGAACATTACTATTTTTTAAGTCGTTATTTATCTTAATTCATTTAAGTCATTAACCAATTTAAACCGGTTTGAAACTATCACGAGACGTCTCTATTGGTCTCTATCCCTCTCTCTCTCTATATATATATATATATTTATAATTTTTAAAACTTTCTTTTTCAAAATAGCTAAAAAAATAGCTGATAAACAAAGTTTTTGAAACTCGACTGATTTTGAGAGGAAATAACATCGATGATGCCATAGTTCTATGTCAATCTTTTTTTAAAAAATCTGCTTTCAAAGAAGCATACGTGATAATAAAGCAATACTGGTATTATCAGGTCAACCTTTTGAAAACGCATCTGCTTTCAAAGAAGCATACATAATAATAAAGCAATACTGGTAAAGGCAGGTAAAATTAATTTTTGACCATAAATCTAGGAGACATCAAAACCTCTCAACCAAAACAACATCATGCTCTCACTTGATAATAAATTGATGGATACGAATTTTTGGTGACAGATAAATATAAAACTGACAGAAAAAGTAATTTGAATGCCATAACAAAACTAATCTTGCAAATATGAACCATGCAATCATTACTGACAAGAAGTTGAAATGATTATTACTTTAGTTTAATTGGCTAGTCACAAAAAAATACAAATATTATTCACCTATTGACTTTAGTAAAATCTTTATTTAATACCTGATATTCGATTGAGTTTGATTTCAATCTCGGTTTGATGGTTAATGATGGTATTTCTTAGATTAACGATATTATTTTTTGAAGGTTTAAAAACATGAAAATGTTAAGAAAATTAAAAGGCAAGAACCAGTTTCCATTATCAATAAAGTAATTGAATTTCATGCAACAGTGAGAAAATTAGGTAAAATCTAAAGCATTATCTGTCTTTCAACTATTTTCAAGGTTTGTCAGACGCAGACATACTTTCCTTTTATCCATATTTTATTTTTGTGGAATCAATAACTACAAAACTGAGAAAAAATAAGAAATTCCAATATTCAGTAGAATATTAAATAAACAAATGTCAATAATATGTCAGTTTAAATTTTTTTTATATCATAGAATATTTTTCAAATTTACTTTCTGCCAAGACCGTCGGAGTTATGTGAAAGGAATTTGGCTATGCGTTGCTATGGCAGCGTCTTTTATTTTAAAATAAGGCATTGGAAAGACGATTTCTTTGGAAGATTATTTCTCTTTAATTATTTTTCAATTTAGCGTTTTTAGAAATTTCGATGATGAAATAAAAAAAAGCATGTTTTATAATTATAGAAAATATGTAATGGATGTCGTTTCATAAGAGTATCTGGGAACCAAAAGCTTTTGGGTATTCATTATTTAATTGATGTTATATTTAGATATCTGAATTGTAACTTTCAATGTCCATTAGATTGTTATTTATTTTAGAGGTATGAGTGTAACCCCCCATTGTAAGTGGTAATTTAACCCCTTGCTTGGCGCGTTTTTCAAAAATCGCAACTCGCCAACCACGAAAATGCGCCATGTTTATTGAAGGACTCCTCCGAAAAACATGGTGTTTAAATTTTGGCATGGCATGGTTAAATTTTGAAACTAACTATCCAAACACAGGCAAGGGAACTGGCCAGCTCTTCTGGTCAAGGAGAAAGATAATCCAGGGTTGCCATATAAGAAAAAACTGGGGTTGCTAGTTTTGGCTTATTACCGCCAACTTGGCGAAGGTGGGGTTTAAACTACACACTTTAATCTTGCTTTTTTTTTCTCATAAAAAATATCTTAACTAAAAGCATTCTTAAAGACTCAAGAACAAAATATTTTGAACAATACGAGATATATCGACGCATGCAGATATCCAAGTACATTTATAAAATTGTTGAACATTTTTGCGGCTACTCTTATTTCAAATATTCGTTTAGTTGATTAAAGAAGCATCCAAATATGAAAAATAATTTGTCCCCAAAAGACTTAAAATCAGCTGCCAACATATAACTGATATATATTTCTCGTATTTGATTTAATTCAAACAACTCAATGAGTTTTGGAAACACACACACACACACACACACACATAATTTAAATTCTTTTCGAACTCTTTTTTTGTAAATATTAGTTTAGTCAAAATTATATTCTTACGACTGTGGACGTTATTTAATCATACAAGCAAATTTGCCAAGTTACTTATAAATTTTACTGAATAAAAGAAACTGATTTTGCAGCATTTTAGTAATTAGAGAAGTAATTTATCTAATCGATACTAATTGCTGATACAACCTATACAGGGGGTATTCAAATGAAAAGGTACGAAACGACTCTGTGGGTATAAATGAAGACTTTATTCGAAGTATTATACCATAGGTTTGGGAACAACGATCTTATTGATTTACGAGCCGAAAAATTCCTTTTCCTCAGAATTCCTGTGGCTATGATGAGACCCAGTCCTTCACAGCTTCTTTGAGTTTGTCGTCGGAATTGAAGAGTTTCCCTTTCGGTTGTTTTTTCAGGGGAATAAACGCATGAAAATCGCAGGGTTGCCTGTCCGGGCTGTAGCGTGGATGGTCGAGCTGCTCTCAACTGAACTTGGCTTGTTTCGTGTTTATGACCTGGGAGATGTATGACTGCGCGTGACCATAGAGAAGAATCACACCCTCAGTGAGTAGTCTGATCTTTTGTTCTTGATAGACCTGTGTAGTTTTCGGATTGTCTCACGGTACACATTGGAGTTAATGGTTCTTCTGTGCTCGAGGGATTCAACAAGCCACGTCAGTCGGACGGTACTTTTTAAAAGAGCCTCTGCTCTCTCCTGCGTACGTGGGCACCAACGTATGCTCCGATCTACGCCGGACACTCCAATAGCATCGCTAGATGTCTCGATACGTTACCCGATAGCGGCATAGATTAATATGTTAACGGTTACGTTGCTACAACGGTTCGTACCTTTCCATTTGAATACCCCTTGTATTACTGAATACTAGCTGTTTATAAAGGAGTTAATAAAACTGTTTATTAAAAAAGTTAATTAAATTTCTCAGTAGAGATGAAATTCTCGAGCAAAAGTTATTTTAATGGCTTATATGCATTGTATATTTTATGTGCATAAATTGAAACACTCGATATTTATTTTAGAATTTGATTTGTGATGCAATATAGTATTGTCTGTATGAGACATATTAGTAGTTTTTATAATTGATATAATAGCCAATGGTCGCAAAAGGTATTGGTGGATATTGATTTAATATTGGTAGTATTTAACTAAATTGATATGACAGCAAATGGTCGTCAAAGATCTGACTTTCTTGTTGCCAAATTAAAAGTTTGGATTTATGCAGCTAATAATAATGCAGACAAAAGGAGCGGAATAGTATAATGTTATTTTGGTTCGGAGGTTTTGACGTGCTTAATAAATTTACGGGCAAAATATATTTTAAACTGATTTTACCAATATTGCATTATTATTATGTATACTTCTTTGACAGGAGATGCTCGTAGAATACTAAATGGACTGTATATATCACTTTTTCAATAAAGTGTCGACGAGTGTTGGTTTTTTTTCTGATTGATAAAACTAATTTCTATTCTAAAATATTTAATTACCCGTTCCATACTTTCCATTACAAGACACTCACCATAGAACGCCAACAACGAAAACGAGACACAAACAAGAATGAATACAAAAACAAAAATCAGAATTTACAAGAAGAATGGTTGCCACAATTGGCGAACTATCATCTGACATGGCGACAATAACAATAATTTTGTCTGATATTTAACAATGCGTTTTCAAAAAGGATGGCTTGCTCTTACCAATATTGCTTTATTATTATGTATGCTTCTTTGAGAGCAGATGCATTTTTAAATGATTGACAAAGAATTATCACATCACATGTTGTTTTCTCTCAAAATCAGTCGAGCTCCACAACTTTGTTTGCCAGCTAGAAAAATTGAAAACAAAAGTTTATATATATATATATATATATATATATATATATA
>JAOUZG010022862.1:115300-134082 GCA_026289955.1 Argiope argentata
TATATATATATATATATATATATATATATATATATATATATAATATATATATATATATATATATAATATAGAAGTCTCGTGATTGTTTGAAACCGGTTTAAGTTGGTTAAAGAATTATTAAGATAAATAATGCCTTAAAAAATATTATCACATGATAACTTGAAATTTACTATCGAAGATCTCTCTCTCTCTATATATATATAAATATATATAATTCTGCTCTACATTACAGATTTGATCGAGCTTTTATATTATAGATTTCTGAGCTGATATTTTTGCATGATTAATTCCCAATTAAATCTCAGCGATTCAAACTTTCTTATTTTCAAGTATCCCAAAAATTACTCACATGCATCCATATTAGTTGCATATCATCTATGAAAAGAGCAGAAACAAACACCTTTGTGACTTTATCTCCAGAACATAGATTTTCATTTCTGGAGTATGCATTGCGGATCATTCGACCCTTATCAGGCAGGCCATCAAAATGAGAAATCAATGCTCTGAATGATCCCCAAACCTACAAACAACATCGGCCGAAGCCAAAGGGTTTGAACAAGCTAAAAATAAAGGAACTGTGGCAAGTTAAATGATCCTTTGATGATTTTGCTTGCGCAATTAAATATGCGACATGATAAGTTATGGGGAATGATAAGAAATTACTGGAAGAGTAGAAGTAGCTGGAGCTGAAAAGCTAATTAATAAAAAGATTAAAATGAAATCTGCAATGCATATTTGAATGTACCTTGTCGGAACATATGTTCTTGAACAGCCAAGCAGCACGTGCTCGTGCGAGTTAAATTATATTTTTATTTTTAATTTTAATTGTTTCATTTAATTGAGTCATTTTAGTATTGCCGATCCAAAAAACTTTGTCTCGCATTTATTGTTTTAAAAAATATCACATTTCCTATTTATTTCATTTCGTATAACCACGTGCTCAAAATGACATTTTTCTCGGTTTTATTTGCTATTGTCGTTAACTTATTTTTTAAATAAGAGCTTTTGTAAATGTGATGGTGGCAACGCGTTATTAAAAGCTGATTTTTCGAGACGCTCGTGCAGATAATAACATTTTTATTTTTCGCCTAAGGACTTTTGTTGACACCAAAAACCTCATACCTTAAACAACGTCATGTTCTGACAAGATAAAAAATGCCATATCCGGTAATATTTAAGCTTCTTAAAAGTAAAACCGCGAAAATACTTAAGTGTGCTAAAAGTGACGGAACGTTTATGTTTAGGGGATATTAATATACTAAAATAAACTGTTTCATACTGTAGTCTTACGCAACTCACCGAGGCTTAACATATGGATATTTTATGGATCCTTCCGAAAAATAGCCAAAAAAGGCTTTTAGCATAATATTTATTATTTCCTAAAACTAATTATTGAATTTTAAGTAAACCGAAATATGCTGCTCAAAAGATTACTTTATATTTAATTATTTTTTCATAGAGCTGCTTACACTTAGAATTCTCAATATAATCGAGTTTAACTGAATTTAATACTTTCTTAAAATTTCACCTTAATGTTTTCCATGAGTCAACTTGTTTCCAAACGCTTCGTTTGAGTCATTTTCAAAGAACTTAAATAATTATCTCATAAAAGGACACGCTTGTTTGACTTCGACATTAATCTTAAACCCAACCGTTCATTTAATGAAGTACATTTTATGAGTTTCCCCCTCCCAATATCTCACATGATGCTCATTAATACTGTAAGAAATGTATGAAGGTATCGATTTTTTTTCGTCCACTCAGAATTTTCAGATGAGTGCTTTCGTTTTAAGAGGACTTAGAAGCATTTTTTTTCTTTGGCTGAAAGACTCAATGAAGTTCTTCGCTCTTAAATGTATTGGTATACTATTAGCTGATGGTACGATTAATTTTTCACCGTCTTTTTCCTGGAAATTTATGCATCTAACAGTTAATTGCACAATTTTTGAATAATAGCGGAATTCGTACGTGATATAATAATTTTAAAGAGTAGCGTTGAGGATTTAGATTATATTGAGAATTATTTTTCCTTTTAAAAAGAAATTACGCATTGATAATTTTTAAGTCATATCTTTTGCTCTCAGATTCGCACGAAGGTACGCGGATAATAAAACTGAATTTTTAATCCTGTACTTCACCTGAAATTTTATCTCCACTAGAAATTTCTAGAAGACAACTGTTGTTGTATTTGTGTGTCTGAGAATTGACATGTGGAAAGCGTTTTTTTAATCCAATTTGACATTGATTTCTAATAAACGCCTACCCTTGTTTCTCTTGGGTCGTAGATTTACAGTCCTATGGGTATTTTGTATGTCTTCCAAACAACGAATCTGGCTTTGAAGAGTTTATTCAGTATTTCTGGGGCAACCTGTATATTTCATCTATCAACTTAAAAGAAAGATGAAAAATGAAATATAAAGTTATAGGCAGACTCTCCGATTCGCTCGAAGGCGAATCGGAGAGAATTCGCTGGTTAGGGGAGCCACTAATTGTCATTGGGCAACATTATGTCTTACCAATTTTTAAAAGTCTAGAAGTCTATTGGGAATTTGTCGGTTCAGTTTAAAAACGGCAACTAGTTACACAGTTGCATCAGTACCAAAAGTCGACTAGTAGATTTCATATGATTGTACAAATAATTCCAAATGCCCATGGCTCTGAATTATACGAAGTATACTTCAGAGTATGTAAGTAGAGGCTTATATACTTACGTATATAAGCCCGCATTCAAGTTATTCGCATTTTTTTCAATTCCTACTATTAGTTCTCATTTTCCCTATATATATATTTATATGACTTTTTGAAATTTTCAATCGTTGATAAACATCTTTTTATTCATCCACACAAGTTAATTTTTTTAAAACTTGCAGTGGATGACACTTGATATCAGAACAGTTTTTTCAAATATTAATTCATACATCAAATTTAATTAATTTTTAATAGTTTAAATACAGTTTTAGCAGTTTGTAAAGAAAACTGAAATCAGCAGATAGTGGCTCAATCGGAAAAATGGCCGAATTTCACTATTTTACACGTGAAGGTGAAAAATGCGAGTTCAGTTCTTGTGAAAATCAATCATTTTTTGACGAATTATTTATATTAATTATAACTATTTAATAAAAAGTGAATAAATAAAAAAAGATTAAAATGAAATCTGGTATGCATATTTCAATGTATCATGTCAGAACATGATTTCTTGAATGACCAAGCACTAAGTTCTTGTGCAAGTTAAATTATATTTTTATTCATTTAAATTGTTTCATTGAATGAGTCATTTTGGTATTGCAAACGATCAAAGAAAAAACTTTGTCTCGCATTGATTGTTTACAAAAAATATCCCATTTCCTATTTATTTCATCTCATATAATCACGTGCTCAAAATGACATTTTTTAAGGGTTTTATTTGCTGTATTCATTACCTTTTTTTAAAAAAAAATCAGAGATTTTTTAAATGCAATGGCAACGCGTTATTAAAAGTTGATTTTTCGAGATACTCGTGCAAATAATAAAATTCTCATTACAATAATAAAAACCTCATTCCTAAAACAATATGCTGTTCTAGCATGATAAAAATATTTCTTTGTTGACCTCAGTAGGAATTGACATAATTTTTTTTATATTACTTGTTGTATATGGCATAAGTTTTCTTATTTCAGTCTTAGTGATACGAGATAAATCATTTAATATTTTCACTATGAATTGTTTTCTTGAATAAGAAAATTGTTCTTTTAAAAGCATAGTTAGTTTAAACAAAGAAACTTTTTTTTCTTAAGCCATGCTTCTAAAATTTCGTCATTTGAAAATTTTATTTTAATGAAATGCATTTCTGATTGAAGTATTTTTGCATTGAATTAAAAAAAAACAAGGAGCAAATTAATATTAATTCCTTATTTACCGAATTATTTTATCATAAAATTGCATACATCACAATTCAATCACAATTTGCACCACCAGTGTTTGGTTTTTAAAATGCATATTTCAATGGGATGGAAAAAATTAAAATTAATTAAAAAACTTATTAATTTAAATAATAATTAGCCCTTTCCACTCGGATGACAACTTTCACTCCCTTTTCGTGATGATGCAGCTTTTTAAAGTTTTATTTATTTATTTTTTATGTTAAAAATGAATTTTGGATGTTAAAAATGCTTACAGGGTGGTCAAAAGATGTCAATGAATTTTTTCAAAGAAATTCGACCTAAAATAATTATATTTATTCATTTTTAAGAACAATAAACAAATCTCTGCGTTAAATTAATAAGTATGCATTCTATTTCTTTTCCGAGTGCAAAAGATTAAATTTTCTTAATTTCTACATTTAGCTTAATCTGTTGTTTGCTCTCTGAACAACACTTTTCTTTTTTTGCATAATATTAGTAAATATAATCATATTCTGAAGAGATAAGCCTGATTTAAACGTTAGTGTTAAGTATCGTATGTAAATAAATATTCAACGAATGAAGCATTGTGTTTATGAAAAATTATTGCCAGGATATTGAACTATTTGTTCACATGATGTTTTCAAAATTATCTTTATCTCATTGCAAAATTCTTATTTTATATATTAGATACTGCAATTTTAGTGAAAAATGATGAACATTTTTAGCATCTATCACTTGAAACAATCGAAATTTTATTTAACACTATCGAAGAATAGGAAATAAAGCGCAATACATAACTTTATGCTTGTTAAATTTATAATCTATTGAAAGTTTTATTTGTAAATAATAAAGAAAATATGAGGTTAAATGTTTTGAAAAATGTTTATTAAAAGGAATGGATACAGGCCATAATTAAAATGGGATGAGGTTTTTGGCGTCAACAAAACTCCATAGGCGAAAATTTGAAATTTTATTATCTGAACGAGAATCTCAAATAATCAGCTTTTAATAACACGTAGCCATTGCCTTTACAAAAGCTCTGATTAAAAAAAATAAGTTGATGACTATTGCAAATAAAACCTGGAAAAATGTCTTTTGAGCACGCGATTATACGAAACGAAATAAATAGGAAATGAGATATTTTTTTAAAACAATCAATGCGAGACAAAGTTTTTTTGCATCGTTATCAACACTAAAGTGACTCATTCGATGAAATAATTAAAATAAATAAAAATATAATTTAACTTGCACGAGCACGTGGTGCTTGGCCGTTCAAGAAATGATGCTCTGACAGAATACATTGAAATATGTATAGCAGATTTCATTTTAATCTTTTTATGGATATAATTTATTCATATTGGCCAAATATTTTATACATTGCTTTTTTAATTTCAAAACAAAACAGACAAACAAAGTTTGAAAAGAATTTTGCATTGTAATAATTATTCACGAAGAAATACCAAACGTTTCTGTTAAATGAAAAAAAAGATGTATTTTTTTCAAATTATTTGATGGATTTTAAATGAAATTAAAAAAAAAATACTGGCTTCTTAGCTTTCTGTTGAAATTTAAAATGAATAGACTAGACAAATTTTTTACTTAGAAAATGCATTTAGATGGATATCCATTCGAAAATCTTCTATGTAAATGCGATAAAAATAAACAAGAAAATATATCTTGAAATGGAAAACTTTAAGTTTCTTTATTTACCTATAAAGAAACCTTTCGGTGTTCGAATATCTTTTTTGGAATCAAGTTGAACTTCTTTGAAAAGAATAAATACATAAAAGTGAACTACATAAAGTATAGTATAAATTTTGCAAAGGATGCGTTTACCTTGAAAACGAGAACTTTCCTTGAGTGACTTTCTTATTCTATTTGATTTCCGATTCATGCAATAACTGAATCTTTTTTATTTCTTAGATAGAATGTTCAATTTATTTGGATTCGTAGTTGAAACCCTTTTCTGTTGTGCATAGAAAAAGTTCCAAAATTTCACCATTTTAGAGATTTAATGGATGGACTTGATAACTGTGATCGTTCTATTAAAATTGCTCAGGATGCATCGAAAAAGTCTTACACTTTTTGATGTTGCTTGCTTTCCCCCCTTTCAACAAAGAGTTTTAGAAATTTATATATTTTCTTTTAGAATAAAATAATTAATTAAAGCATCCAATTATTTTTATTAGTTTAGTTATTTTTGTAGTTATATTAGCAAAACTATTATTTGAAATATTGCTATACTTATTATTATTACTTACTTTAGATGCTATAGTTATATGCTTATACAATGAAGAGCCAGATAAACTGGTATATCAGATCGTTTGCAAATAATGGAAGTCTTCAACCAATCAGTGTAGCGCGATACGGTCGATAGTGCGCATATAAGACAGCAGGGGTCTGTAGAGGGTATTACATCGACTCTTGCTGTTATAATAACAGGTTATCAGAATTTAAGCGATTTCTAGCGGTGACTAATCGACGGCGCAAGAGAGAGAGAGAGAAATGATATAATAAACCTCTAAGACTTATATAATATAAATCATAAAGAAAAGTTTATAAAAGAAACTGATCGGTGTCACATAACTAGACAAAATCCATACATTATATTTGTATGATTTCCTTTACTAATACCTGTGGAATATTCAAAAGTCCATGAAAATTTTCGGAGGTGATTTGCGATCATGAGAATGTATAGACATTCTCTTACAATAGCTAAGACAGAGCTAGCTAAAGATATGCTGTTCATTAAAACTTTTGAAACCCTTGTAGAATATACAGAAATCACTGACAGGATTGATAATTGATTTACAGGTATGAAGATTCAGAGATGTTATTAGATCACAGACTTATGAAGATTCAGTTGGACTTCAGATGCACTTTAACAGCTGAGAAATTTGAAATATTATAATGTCTTACAATATTTTCATAATTACCTATAGATATTTAGTTCGTCGAAACTTAAATATAAACAGCCATGGTAACAATAACTGAATTACAACCATCTTGAACAAAATTATCCGTAAAATAAATGACCGTCGTCATAATAACAATGAGGTGGAAAAAAATTAAGTTTCGTTATAATTAGCATCACTACCATGAACAATTCTTTCCTTTATATACCGTCATCTGCAAGAGGTGTGTGTGTGAGATAGATAGATAGATAGATAGTGATAGATAGATAGATAGATAGAGATAGATAGATAGATAGATAGATAGATAGAGAGATAGAGAGAGAGAGAGAGAGAGAGAGAGAGAGAGAGAGAGAGAGAGAGAGAGAGAGAGAGAGAGAGAGAGAGAGAGAGAGAGAGAGAGAGAGCACAATATTTCCAAAGTAGAGATGAAATTTGGATTTTCGCTCTCGAACATTTCTAGAGTGTACAGCTATACTAGATTTCCGGTAAAACTTCAAATCTCCGATAGCGGTGCGACTTGAAAAAGGCCTTGATATAGAACGAGATCATCGAAGCCTGAAAAGAATCGTTACACGATATAGAAATTCAACACTTCCTGAAATCCCTAAGGATTTGAATGCAGGCACATCAACCAGTGTCAGTGTAGCACTATGTATGCAACATAACCTCATTGATATGGGCTTTCGCAGCGGAAAATCATCCTGTGTAGAATTGGTGATTCAGTGGCACAAAATTCTGCATCTTACCTGGGTTCGCCATCGCCGCCATTGGACTTTTAATGATTGGTAAAACTTTGTCAGGTCCAACGAGTCACGTTTCCACTTGTATTAGATAAATTTACCATTTTTTGGCTCTTCACTGTACTTACTGATACTTACTATTTATACATTATTTATTATACTAACTTCCTATTTAATTTGTTAGCCTCCTTTGGCAATTAGCTTTTTGTCCGCAAAAAGTTTTTCTTGGTTTTTAAACTATTAATTTTGTAACAAAACCGACAAAGGATTTGATTTTTTTTCAAAAATTTTTTTATACTGAGGAAGGTTTAAAGTGTTAAGATTCGTCAAAAACTTGAATTTGAATTTTTTGACAATTACTATACTTTCTTTACGGTACGTATACGAGAAAATAAAAAAAAGTAACGATCCAATGAATAAAATGGTAACATAAGAGCCTCTCTAATCTGCTTCTCATTTGCGTATTAAATTAATTGTAAACACTGAAAAGTAATTTCAATATCCTCAGCCTAAAAATGTATAAAAGCATAAGAAAATTAACGCGGAACACGATAAGCCCATTTAATTAATCTTTTTCCTTCCCTTCAGTATCTTTAAAAAGTCACTTTTTTTAACTTTTTCCTTGCAAGCATAAAACTGTCCATCCCATCAGAATTCACGAAGGCCCCATGATCCCTTCTTAATACCTTTTTTTTAAAAACTTGGATTTAATTTATGTCAGCCGAAAATTTCTCTTTTATTCCACCATGATTAATTTCCGCTCTGGTATTCGTTGCAGAACGTGTTCGGTTTTCTCAAAGTGTCGATTTACGAAGCAAATTGCTCGGAAACGATTCCATGTGCTCCTCAGCGAATTAATCCGCTTATTTTCTTTGTCGGTTCAGTGAACTTATTCAAACTGAATCTTCCCTGATGGTGGCCTGTTTATTCATTATCGTAATGAGAAATTTGCAATTAAAATGCGGAAGAAATTAGAGAAAACGGATTGTTGATTACAGTTGATTGGAGAGTGTTAACTTTTGCAAATCGTTCGGTAATTGTAGGTTATAAGAGCGATCAGAAAGCGCCTAGTAAAAATTTCGCCAATATGGTGCGCGTTCGCTATCTTATATCATTGCCATTATCATGTCAGAACATGATTTTATTTTGGGAAATGAGGTTTGTGGCGTCACCAAAAATCCGTAGGCGAAAAATAAGAAAAACTGTTGGAGAAAAATTGAAATTTTATTATCTGCACGATCACTTCAAAAAATCAGCTTTTAATAACGTATTGCCATTGCATTTACAAAAGCTCTGATAAGAAAAAATAAGTTAATGACTACCGCAAATAAAACCTAGAAAAATGTCATTTTGAGCACGGGATTATATGAAACGAAATAAATAGGAAATGTGATATTCTTTTTAAACCATAAATGCGAGACAAAGTTTTTTGGATCGTTTGCAATACTAAAGCGACTCATTCAATGAAACAATTGAAGTGAATAAAAATATAATTTAACTCGCACGAGCACGTGGTGCTTGGGCGTTCAAGCAATGATGCCCTGACGTGATACATTGAAATAGGCATGGAAGATTTCCTTTTGATCTTTATTTTACTTACATTCAACGCAACTATCCTTCGGTATATATTACTAATACCCAAGCCGAAGTATACTATTGGCGAAGTATGCTATACAATTGGGGAAACACGTGACTAATCCCGCCAAAAGAACCGCCAAATTAACAAAACTTGATTAGCTGCCAATCAAAGTTGAATATTTACTTTCATTTATTCCAGGCCGAATAAAACCGTGATAAAACAAATCGTACCGACAAATTCTGTTTCGCCCGTGTTTTCTCTGGATAATAATTAAGTTCAATTTGTATGAACCCGAGATAACTCGGGATAATCAGGAAAGTGGTTAATATTAATTTTCAAAGGAATACAATGAAATTTATTTATTCATAATCATATAAAAAAGAAAAAAAAACTTAATTTTTTATGATTTCTATTTATGCCTTTCCTACGTAATGATCAGCATCCATATTTTTCTTTAAATTCATCGCATTTTGTGAAGATGAATTGGTTGATTGAACCATAAATTCTATCGAAATGGCCATTTTACTTCGTGAATATTTATGAAGAATCGCTATGAATATTTTAATCAGTATATGCTTTCTCGGTAGAATTATGCGAATATATTTGAATTATGCTAATGCAGGGGAAAATTATTAAAGCCTAAAATCTTAAAGTATTGGTTTTGTTAAAAAATCATATTATGAATGAAGAATTTTAGATCATAAATTAAAAAAGTTAGTTAATAATATACAATGGAACTTTTGTTGTTTACGACATCCGACTATGTTCGAAGGGGATTTTTAAAAAAATTATAAGAAGCTTTTTTATTATTATATCAGAATAAAATAATGAATAAGAGTGAAATTATTTTATATATAACTTTTGAAGAAAAACCATATTTTGAGGTAAATATTGGTCTTTATTGACAAAAACTAGATTGTTCTAGAGAAAAATAATAATAATTTTTTTTTCATTTTTCTTTGTAACATTAAATATGTAACATATTTTAGTGTATAACTAACTTTATCTAAGAATTATATTCAAAAATAAGATTTTTCTTTGTAATATATGAAATAATCTATAAAATTTTAGATTTTTTTCAATAATATTTATATCAAATAATCATAAATCAATTTCTCTTGCATCATCAAATCAGTAGTTTTTAAAAAACATTCTGAATAATATAACGAGCACTGATTATAAATTTGATTAAGATATCTTGTTTATTTTTTGTGATAAGAGGATTCTCCAACAGTAAAATTATGATCCCCCCATTTTTTTCAGAAAATGCATTTAAATATATATAAGCAACACTTGTATGTAAATGGAGACCTTAATTAGAAAATTATAGGAAATGAATATTTTATATTTTGTTTTATTTAATTCGAATTAATTTGAGTTTGTAAAATTGACATTTTCGTAATTGTCTTTTTGCGTCTAGATAAACAGCTGCGTATATTTCGATGACAACGCTGTTTTTTTATTATTAGAACATTATTATTAACCCTTTTCCGCTGTATCTATTTATATACCCGGTGCAAATTTTGCAATTTATTTTAAATTAAATTCCCCATGAGATAGAAATTTGAAACTTTATATACCTTTTGTTCAGGACTATAAAATATTGTTATATTCATTCACTGTTTTGTGTGTCTGCTTGGAATCTATTTAGCAATCGATTAATATCATTTATTTCCAAAAACATTTAGCATGCCAAAATCGTTAGCTCATCAAACGCTTAGTTGAAAATCGTTTGCAAAATTTCACATTTACAAATTTATGAAGAAATAAAATATTAATTTAAATAGAAGAAAATCTTTAATATATTATGTTTTGAAATTAGGCTAAAAGCAAGAAATTTTTTCTTTTCTTTACAGATTTATAACTTCATACAGATTAGACAAACTTTTATAATCGTGAATTATAAAAATTAAATAAAGCAATTATATCAATAATAAATATATAAATATCTAATAGTATAAAATAATTTCTCTTTCTCTATGCGGATTGTCCTGAAAATTTAAGAGCTTGAATTTTAAAAAGGACAGTTTATAAAAGAGAGCAATTGAAATTTATTTTAAACTTTCCAGTCTGGAGTTTATTAATATTCAGTTTTCGTTAAAACTGAAAGACTGCGACTAAAACAACATTCAGTTTTCATTTGCTGCTTCTGGAAAAGCTCTGGTTTGAAAGCTCAAAGGCAACAATTGATTAAAACAAAGACACTGTAATATTTTGGTTTAGAAAGCTGCCTTGTTGTTATCCAACTATAGATGTTTATCTTGAAAGTTACCATTGTTAAGATTTGATCTCATGCCCTATAAACACTACATTGTCTTATTTCTGTCAATGGAGAATCCAGAAGAAACAGCTAGGAAAATATGTAGAATATTTTCTGAAATTTGTTGTAATAAATATCTCGTTAAATTAGCAACTTTGATGATTTTATGGATATTGTATTTGGATGTCAGAGCAATAAATATACAACTGACAAAGTTTGATACAAAGTTAAAAAAAATTGTTTATTAAAATAAGTGTTACAATAAATTTTAAAATGCTTATTTTGTTGTTGTTTTTGTATTACAACGGAAGGAGGGGTGTGGTACCTTCTGAGGGTATAAACCCCTGAGAACCAGAGGACAGAGATCTGATTTCTAGCTAACACACTTCATAAACCCTTTTTACGGGGTGGACTTCATTCATGCATCTCATTCATTCACCCACAGATTGTAATTTAGATTTGGAACAAAGAACGATCACCTTTGACGCAGTATCCCCAGTGATATTTCTCTCGACATGGAGGACTGTGTGACAACGGCAGATTTAACGTGCGCCAGCCAACCAACTCTAGGAGAATGTTCGGCTGGCGGGTTCGAATTCTCAGCCCAAGGGATGCTAATCCAACGCCCTACCAATCAGGCTATTCAGGTCCGTTCTTACTTTATGCTATATATTACTTGATAATTAAAGAAATTTATTGAATTGCTCTTTTGTATACTTTTCAAAAAGTCAAAAAATTCAGAATAGTAAAAAAAATTTAAATTACAATAATTATTTTATTCAAATATTACATACAAATATAATCTAATATGAGGAGATTTTTACTAAAAATTTTGATGTAATTAGCAAAACATTAAATTTTTAATTGAATGAAATCTACATTTCTGTAAATAGTAATCATTATTGACTTAGTAATTATTGATTATTAAAGATATCAAATTAAAATCATTATTGATCGTTTAAAGTATCTAGCATTATCATTTCTTTTAAATAAATATATTTTCCTGTATTTATGTATTAGACAGTCGATGCCAACGGTTAAGTAGCTCATTGGCGAGGGATTCAAATTTGGCGATAAAGCGTCGACGCCAACGAAATCAACGAAATGGCAGACGATAGCTAAGGTTTGAACAATTTTTTAAATAATGGCGGTTTAGCAACTCATTGGCGACGCCTTCAAATTTGGCGATAATGATCGACGGTCTAATACGTAAGTACCGATTTTCTTTCTTTTATAAGTTTTGATTGTTATTATTATACACCCTTAATTACTTAAAACTATTAATATAGCTTTAACTATACGGATATTGGTGCTTTTCCGTTAGCCTGGAGCAAGCGAAAATTCGCCAAATAATGTAGAATTCCGCCAAATTTATTGCTTTCTTTTTCGTTGGCGCCCGGCTAACGGAGAAGTACCTTCATATTTTCTCAAAGAGAATTACGGAAATATCTCAGTTAAACCAATGCTTCTGGCACATTATGCCAAAAAGTTTATGTAGAACCTTTTACATGTCCTGAGAAAAATTAGAAAGTTTCAAAGCTGCCATATTCTTTCAGTTGTTTTCATTGACATATTTTTTCGGGAAAAAAAGATTAGACTCTCGACTTGTTTTAAACACTTGAAATCTCGTTATGGAGAACGTAGCTTACGAAGAATTCCTTAATTAACCGAAGCTTGAAATATTATCAATATATAAATAAATAAAATGCGTAGCTGTAATCAGAAATTTACTAATTCTCCATGAAACCGAAACCACTATTTTAGCAAATGTGACATTGGCGTAGTCACAGGGAAACAGAATTTTCGAAAATGCCAAATAATTATACAGATTAAATAGCTTAATATTGAACATAATAACACTATTGTCGAGAAACGAGCCAATTAAAATGCTTGTTTAAAATACTGTTTCATGATTTAATAATTGTTTCAGGTGACCATTTGATTCACCAAGAATATTGGTTACATTTAATTTCAGACAAACTCTTAAAAAATAACTTTAAATCTACGATTCCATTAAACTGATAGATATTAAATTCTCACTATTTTTATTGCCTTACTTGATTTTTGTTTAGTGGATCGATGAATATTTTTAATGGAGAACATTCCCATGCCATCACAAAACATTGAAAAATAAAAAAATAATAGATACTAAAAAGAATTATTTTTCTTTAGTTACCAACAACAGAAGGAAATAAAGATAGTTATTATTAAGTGAAATTATGAAAGAAGTTTTAATTTCAAATCAACAATATAATTGGAAATGATGTAAAAGTATTTTTTAAAAAATTTTTAAAATTCACATTACTATTAAATTGTCAAAAAAATTAAATAATTCACTCGTTAAAAAGATAATCAAATTTTTAGAAGTTAAATATGCGCAAAATTAATTTTTGTTATATAATGATTTCGAAAATTATCGATACTTTTTAATTTAAAACATTGGTATTATTGAAAAAAAATAATCACTTATTTTTTATTTGTATTTCAATCACTTTGCTTTTTCAGCTTTAAGATGATTTAAATATCAGTTTTGCACTATAATATTTTCCGAAAATTATAGGGGAAAATGCCAAAATGTGGCTTCATTTCTAATTAATCCAAATTTTAATTAAAATTATATAAAAAAATTAGGCGTTGTTTCTTACGGCACTTGCCATGGACAAACTCGCTGAGATAGTCAGGTATTTCAGTCCAATCAGTGTCTCTTATTTTGAAGTAGCGCCAACTAGGAGTACGACTTAGCACTTAGCACACTAATTTTCTCAGCCCCTTTTACAGGGGGGGGGGGCACATTCACACTTCTCACAGATTGAACAACTATGCAGAGCCCGACTTAGCCAAGGTGGGGCCCGGGGCAAAAACTTCTTGGGCCCCCCTCTGCTTCACTACTTTGGTAACGAAAAACGTTCAATAAAGAAGGAAGCGTAAAATAAAATTTCTATTTGATTTGGGCACTTATGTGGGGACCCAGGCATCTGCTCCGTATGACCCTGCAACCATGTCGCTACCGAGATTCAAACCTGGAACGTTGAGATCAGGGGGAAGACGTGTCACCTCTACGCCAGGAGCCTAGCTCAAAAATAATCTTACCGAGAGATATAATTTTATCCTCCAAAGTACATATGTGTTTAGCGGGGTAGCTCTAGAACATATAGTTTGGTATGTAGAGCATCAAAACAGACGCACACGCACACACACACACTATTATTTGTAGAGATAATAAACAATTTTTATATTTTAAGAGACAGATCCAACGGATTTAATTTCAGAATGTTAGAAGACATTATATCACACTAACAACAGGATTACAGATTCTTTGTATTGAAAATTTCTTATACATTATAAACATACGAGTAAAATAACTTTTATTAGTCAACAAGAGTTATTAAAAATCGTTTGAAAACGAAACAGTATTTGCTAAATTCACAGTGTCAAAAGAAATAATAAATTTTAAAGCAGATTTAGAATTAGTTTCAATTTGATAAGGCCTTTTAAGAATTTCCTCAAGGCCGTCGTTTAAACGACCTTCAAAAATAAACACTTTTCAATTTAGTTTAGTTCAATTTATTTTTTTTTTCAGTTTAATTGAAAAAGAATGGAACTTTATCTTTAAAATATCAATGTTTCAAGATTACGTTCTTAAATATAATGAATAAGACCGTGTGCTAAGAATAAATGTAACTTACGTAATTCCATTACAAGATATTTATTAACCCAAACAGTAAAAAATATTTACTGTTTGTATTTATTTCAGAGGTAAATATCGGTTTTTAATTAAAATCAAATCAGCCATCTATCCATTATTAGAATGAACACTTTGTAGACGTTAATGATCTTTAGATCATTAATATATTATAAGCTCTTTTTTTTCTTCATTGGCATTTTTAGAATCTTTTTTGTATTACCTAGCTTATAAATTCTGAGCACAATTTATGAACTTAATTTACTTTTTAAAAAAATATCTTTGATGAAAATTATAATTGGAATTTACAGGCATTTTCTCTCCGTAATGTGTGTTTAAATACTGGAGTTACAAAAATTTATTTTTTCTTATATTTCATCGCTTTGAGCATCATACAATTCAACTCAATAATTGCGCTCTAAAACTCTAATTTAATCCCTTTATTTAAATATAATCCTCTTATTAAGCAAAAACATTTCACCTTGAAACTTCTTTCATCCCCCTTAATTCTGAGATTTGCATTAAATTCTTTTTCCTGGAAAAAGGAAGGAAGCTTTTCTATGGAATATTTAATGAAGCTTTTTCTTGGAAAGCTTAACACTAGTACATTATTTTATACTTCTAACTAATCGTAAACTAATTTTAGTTTTTATTATGAAATTGAGTAATAATTGTTTAGATTTTTGACCATGATTGTTAGATTAGGAAGTTAACCGCATTATTATAGAAGCTGATATAATCATGGCAGCAAGATGATTAATGAACTAATTTTTCTAGAAATTTGAGAAAACTCATAAAGTTTTCGGGAAAACTTAAAATTCTGATTAGTAACAACTGATTGTGTTTATCGTATAATTTTAAATGATCGATTCTTGTATATATATAAATTTATTTCATGAATCTCGGCAACGGTTCTAACAATTTAGATTAAATTTTATATTTAGATAAAGTTTAAGTATAGAAGTGCCTTACCTGAACAAAAGTGATTTTATACTCATAAAAAATAAACCATTTTTCATAACTAACTATTAGAATAAGTATATTCCATTTCCTCTTTGGAGTATGAACTGTGCAGTATGGGGATCAGAACAACATGAACGACGCATGTGTTGCAGCTTCTCAGTTCGAATCCATCTTTTTGCTTTATTTAAATTCCTACTATTAGCTCACGCTCTCCCTATACATATATCTTGCTCAAATGTTCAATCGGTAATAAAATACTGTTTATTTATTCAAATCCCGTTCCATTTTTTTAAAACTTGTTGTGAATGACATTTGGTGTTAATACAGTTTTTACAAATATTAATTCATTAATTTTTTATTAATTAATTAAAAACTAACTTTCCCGCCAAAAATCTTCTTTTTATCGACGCCAAATAAGTAACGAAATTAGTTTGTTTTTTCGCCAAGCCAATGAGGTTAGGCGTAATATGTTTTCGGCCGATTATTTCAAGCTATTCTGTTTATTTTCATAATGCTTGAAAAATATATAATTAATCATTGTTAATGAATCGATTTTTCTGATTCATTTTGAAGTACTTTCGAATTAAAATAATACAGAATATAGAAAATTAGGAATTTCTAATCTGTATTGAGTACCCCAACTTATGTAGAAAAATCACGCACTTTTCTTTGCCACAATTGGCTTGAAATCCTCAATTGGTGTTGAATATTCAACACTAGTATAATTTTTTAATCACTTATTTATAGTAAATTTAATAGTTAGGCTCAGATAGTCTGGTTAGAATGGCGTTGGATTCGCATCCTTTGGGTTGCGAGTTCGAACACCATGTACAGAAAGGAGAATGGAAAATTGTCAGGAATTTTGAATTCTGTTTTATCTCTTAAGATTGTGACTCTGTCATATTTCTACACATATTTATATAAATTGTAATTATTTAATGAAGAGTAACTGAAATAAAATTTTTATTTGTTAACCTAAGTAGGAATTGATTTAAAAAAAGTTATTTTTTATAATACATGTTTTTTTAATTAAGCTTGCATATTTAATATTTTTGATTTTTTAAGTTTGTCTATACAGGTGTCTTTTCCAAAAAAGGCAATTTTATGCCAAAACAAACAAACAAACATAAAGGATTTTTATAACTGACTTATTAGAGCCTTTTTCTATCTGCTTTCATGCTGACAATGTCCCACATAGCCATCTTGGACCCGATTCGATCATGGTAACATTTAGTGCAAGTTAAAGAATATAAGTAGTGATAGATAAATGGTGAATTTAATATTGTAATATAGCAGATTGTTTCGAATAACATGTTATTATACTAAGTGGCTTCATTTAAAAAAAATTAAATGACTAGTTTTTCATATATAGGTAAGATTAAAAAAGATTCATATGTAATCGGTATATGGTTCGCATCTAAATATTTCCTCCGAAAAAACCTTAATTGTTTTACAAAAGAAAAAAAAACTAAGCGGAGCTTAGTTTCCCAGATTTCCAGATATTTATCATTTTAATAGCATAGTAACTTTCATCATTGGTAAATGCTTCGACTGAAACCGCTCAAATCATAATTATAATACTGTCGTTATTATCACGTCAAAACCTGATGTTACTTTGGGAATGAGCTTCAACAAAAATCCGTAGGCGAAAAATAGACATTTTTTATCTGAACGAGCATCTCAAAAAATCAGCCTTTATTGTTATTGAATTTACAAAAGCTCTGATGAAATAAAATAAGTTGATGACCACAGCGAATAAAACCTAGAAAAATGTCATTTTGATCATGGGATTATATGAAATGAAGTAAATAGGAAATGAGATGTTTTTTTTAAAACCATCAATGCGGGACAAAGTTTTTTTGGATCGTTTCCAATACTAAAGCGACTCACTCAATGAAACAATTAAAATGAATAAAAATATAATTCAATTTGCACGAGCACGCGGTGCTTGGCCGTTCAAGAAATGATGTTCTGACATGATACATTAAAATATGCATGACAGATTTCATTTTAATCTTTTTATTACTGTCTTCTTAAACCATTTCATGGCCATGGGAAGTATTCTTCCCATCAAATTTATCAATCTTCGAATGAAGCTATGCAAATTGGAATAAACTCCGACGGAATTTTCAGTAAGATAGAAACTTAGATGCTTTAATTTCTTATCACATTAAAAATACCGTGTTTCAATCTGTTACTTAATTATTAATTAACCAAATTAATTTATTAATCAAATTAAATCTAATTAGTTTAATGAATAACTTTTCCTATGTTAAGCTCAATCCTAAAAATATTTTGACTTGCCATAACTAGAAAAAAAATTCTTTTAAAGGATTGAAATAATTGAGAAGAGGTTATTAGTAAAAAAAATAATAAAAAATGCTTTTTGTTAAAAAAAGAACTTTTTGTTAAATTTAAAAAAGTCAACAAATGCAAAAAACTCAAATACATTTATTATTTTTGAAATGTGTTATATTGGCACTTAGAAATCTACTAAAAATTGGTTTTTTATTATATTGTTCTTTATATTTTCGCCAAGAACAAATTTTTCTAAATTATAAAAAAATTACTCTATAGTTTAACGATTTAAATCGCCAAATTGGCGAAATTTTTACTTGTCGCTTTTTGATTGCTCTTAAAACTGACAACTACCGAACGATTTGCAAAAGTTAACACTCGCCAATCAACTGTAATCAACAAGCCGTTTTCTCTAAATTCTTCCGCATTTTAATTGCAAATTTCTCATTACGATAATGAATAAA
>JAOUZG010022862.1:142019-152577 GCA_026289955.1 Argiope argentata
GATTACTATACGAAGTATCTTTATGATTACTATACGATAAAGTACCTCTATGATAACTATACGAAGAAATATCTTTATGATTATTACTATACGAAAAAGTATATTTATGATTACCATACGAAAAAAGTACCTTGATGATTATTATATGAAGAAGTATCTCTACCATTACTATACGAAGAAATATCTTTATGATTACTGTACGAAAAATTAAAAAGGATGAAATCATTCAATCTTTCGATGAATGATTTATTATTTGCCGATCCCTGGTGAAAAATTCTTAGTGCATTCCTAAATGTTTCACTCTCTACAACAAAACTGAGTGATTATCTAATCAAACTGAATTAATAACATCAAACCAAGCAAGCGTGCGATTGTTTTCCTATCCATTATTCGCTTTCATAATAAACTTTATTTAATTTAATGAGCAAAAAATACTTCAAATAAAGAAAAGAGCCGATAAGTGATTTAATAATGATGAAACCGTTCAACGGTCGGAAGATGTTATGTCAGCTAATTCTCCAAGAAGCACGTATTCCTACTTAACAATTCGCGAGAATTATTTTTTAAAGAGTCACTTACTTCTATTTTGGAAATCCATACCACTATTAAGGTTATTGTCTTTGGAATCAGATACATGTTAAAAAGGATGGAGCATAAAAAAAGTGTTTAGTGACAAAAATTAAATAGAAAGACTAATTAGGAGATCAATATGATTTCTAGAATTTTGTCTCTGACAATAATGTTGACTTTCTTCAGAAAATGTGCAAAATATTTACTTTTAATATTTATTATTAGTTTGAAAGTGGAGATAAAATAATAAAAAAGAAAAATTAAAATGCAATCTACGATCGCAAATTTCAAGTTATCAAAGGAGAACATTATTGTATTTTGTTATTACTTGTCTTAATTAATTTAAGTCATTAAGTAGTTTAAGCCAGTTTAAAAAAGCAGTACTGGTAAAAGCAGTTCAACGTTTTAAAAACGCACCTGCTTTCAAAGAAGCAGTCGTAATAATAATACAATACTGGTAAAAGGAGGCTGGTAAAAAATGTTGAGGAATATTTCCATTTATACTTTATTCATTGCCTACGTGATTTCGAGTTTCAATTATCCGTTGCAATTATTCAAAACAATTTAACGAAAACAGCATCATGCTCTCACATGATAATAATCAAAATTTGTAATGCTGTTATCATTTTTCAAATAATGCTTGTACAATGTATTCACTTCAAAAGAATTTTTTGTTTCCAAAATCTTTTTTAGAAATTTTCAAGTAAAGATATTTATTTATTGTTTAAATTAAAAGTGCATAAAATACTATTGTTAATTATTTCATTGGACAACTTTTTTTCGATACCATACTTTTAGAAATTTAAAAGCTTTGATTATTTTATTTTTTAATTTGCTCGTAAATGTTGCTATTAATTATTTCATCGTGTTTTCTAACTAAAAAAGACTTGCATTCTTTTGCAATTTTACTAATGAATATCAAAATTAATGTAGCTGAAATATGATAAGAAATATAATTAAATGAATTTTAATCATCTTTCTTGTATTTACAATATTGGATTTGAAAAAGATTTACTAAAAATATTCTTGAAGCTACATGTTACATAAAATGGGATCCCTATCTTGACTATTTTTTACAATAAATAGATGTTGAAATTCATACTTATGTTGAAACACATACATAAGTTACCCGTCACCTTTCTCAACCAAAATATATATTTCTTTATAATAGTTATTAAATTAAATTTTTTAAAAATCAATATATTAGTTTTCCAGAAACAAGACATTAAAATATATGGCGTAATAAATTCAGAAATCTGAATTAAAAATAAAGCTACAAACGATATTTTATCAAGATTCTGTCAAATTAAAATATTACAGATTTTTTTATATTTTTTAATGACGATTATTCATTTATCAGACGATTTTATATGCCATAAATTTATAAATATTTGTTTTGATTTAATTGCTTCAAATTTTACACATTAATACTGAAGTATAAGATTTTATTAAGGTTAAATTAGTTATAGTTCCTGGAAATTAATAAATTAATTTTTAATTAGGAGAAAAACATTAGAATTTTATCCACAGCTATGTTTTTTATGTAAAATAATAATAATAAATGAAAATATAAATATGCTCATTTGAAATAAAAATAAGCAATAATTGAAATTATAAAATATTAAATTTATAACAAAAAAAAATTTTTTTTTAACTTAAGTTTCTAGAAAATTAATTTTAACTTTAACCTCATGATAGATTTCCAATAATTTTGCTGCCAACTTTAATCCATTGCTTTCGCTCTTAATATTAATGCGCTTAAGTTAAATTGGATTTGGTAAATTCCATTACTGCCAGATTAAATTCCAAACTAATGATTATCCCATTCTGTCTGAGTTAAAGACAAAGCAACTCGGGAATCTTATTGTTCTCGCTGTTAAATTTGTTGGAGGAAAGCAATTAATCTTAAAATATTTCTCGCTTAGAAATTTTCTTTATGAAATGCTCCAAAAGAAGATAATAGCAATATTTAAATATTCTTCTTAATAATTTTGGAAAAATTGCTGCGTTAATTATTTAAGGAGTAGGGCTTTCAGATTTTTCAACTAGCAAAGTAATCATGTTTTAGCGCTGATTATTTGAGAAATGCTAGGAATTAAAATTAAAGGAGTTGGCTTTTAATTTTGTCTTTTTTTCAAAAGGAAGACATTATTATGTATTTCTAAAAATACTTAAATAAAAACAAGTAATATAAAATTTTTAAAGTCAATTCCTACTTAGGTTATAAAAGAAATTTTTTATTTTAGTTAATTTTTATTAAATAATTAAAATTACTTAAATAATTATACTTGGCCAAAACAAAACTAAGTTCGCATTCATTGGAAATAAATCAGAATGAACTCAAAACACTCTCAAATGGCGTTGAAATTTCAAAGCCAATTCAGAAGACTAAAATGCATGATTTTTCTACTCCAGTTGGGGTAAAGCAATACAGATTATAAATTTTTAATTTCCTTTATTCTGTTCCATTTTAATTCAAAAGTACTTCAAAATGAATCCGAAAAATTGATTAATTAACAATGTTTAGTTTCAAATGCGTCAAACAATAAGGAAATAAACACAATCGTTTGAAATAATCGACTGAAAACATGTTAAACCTCACTTCAACCTCACTTATTTGGTGGTGAGAAAAACATCACTTATTTGATGGTGGAAAAATTAAGATTTCTGACCAGAATGTTAGTTTTTAATAAATTAATAAAAATCTAATGAATTAATATTTGAAAAAACTGTATTAACATCAAATGTTATTCACTGCAAGTTAAAAAAATTTATTTGAACTTGAGTGGATGAATGAGAAGAATTTTATTAATTATTGAAAATTTGATCTCTCTCTCTCTTTTTATATATTTATATATAAATAAACAGGAGGTTGCAGAGTTGTGGCCGAAATCATTATGAAGAAAATGCAAATTGACTTTTGATTGACATTGACAACCACAAGAGAAGGATTAAAATGCATAAAAAGGGATAAAAAAGGACAGCATAAGTTTATCTCTGGTCTTATACATTAGGATAATCTAATAAATCTCACACGTGTAGATTTCTGACAGGAATTCTGATACATTTGGCCTTTAAAAGAGAAAAAGATTATTTTAAAAGAATATATTTTATATATAAGTGATTTATTACTCATCGAAGGAATCCTCTAAAAGAATATTTACACCAGTGATTTATTATGAATACACTGGATACGTGGACTCAATTGCGCATTACCTTTATAATACTTCATTTGATTTATTAAGGGAACAGGAAATAACATTTCAGAAGGATGTAAAAGAAGGAAGAGCTAAATTAAGACAAAACTTTGGAAATTAATTACCATATATAATATATAAAATAAGGCGAGTGTGAGATAATAGTTGGAATTGAACAACTTCGAAAAAGGAATCAGAAATAGGATTCTGGAGCAGATTATTCAACAATTTTTGAAAGAATTTTTGTAATTATTTGATCAAATGAGCTCTATACGCGATTGCTCACTAAGGGAATGAACATAATGAGGTACTTATGTATTATACTGGCCAACTTTATCTATAAATTTGAAGACGCCGCCAATGATTTGCTAAACCACCAATTATGGCAAACCGCAATGGTGTAATCCGTTGATCTTTATCGCCAAAATTAAATCCTTCGCCAATGAGTTACTAAGCTGTTGGTGATCGTTGGCGAAGACGGTATAATACATAAGTACCAAAAATGGATGACATTTGATATGTTTTCATGAGCCAAATACAGTAGATAGCTATCAAATTTTAGGTGAAATTCGTATGTGGCAAATTCATCGCATTATCGGTATGCAACTGAACTTAGAAACTCATTAAGGAAGCAAGCCAATTGGAATAAATTTAGTGCAGTGTGTTGGTATTAGAATTAGAGAATTGTTTCAAAACTTAACCCAGATTTGTTCAAAGTTTGACAGACTGTCTGTCTGCATAATTAAATGAATATGAAGCCAAAAATTCCAAAATAAAACAAGCTAATGATAAGCATTTCAATATTAATACTTACAATAAAAAATCAATATAGAATTTTGGACAAAATCCGCAAAAGTACGGATTTTATCAATTTCATTATAAGACCACGATAATTGAAGAACTGTAATTAGCTAAATAAATGAAATTATGTGTTTGATTTCACATAATTAAAATAAAGTTTTAGATTCAGTCAATAAAAATAAAAAAGATGTGAAATTAATATTCAATTTTTTTATTGTATTCTGTAATTAAACGAAAATTATCAGTGCTATGACGTTTGTTCATTAGACAATATACATATTAGCATGTTATATTCTAATTAAAAAAGAAATAAATTTAATTATGTAAAGCGATTAGAAACACCAAAAGATAAGTCCTCCTGTCTTAACAACTACTCCGGTTTCGTTATTTTTTAAAACATTGACAGCTCTTGACCTCTACATATATCATCAAGGATTATTTGCACCCAACCAAACTTTCTTTTTGAGAGGGATCTCAAAATGAATACTTTATTTTCCATTTTTTATTCAAAAACGCCGCGACAATATCACTTAATTCTGGACATTAAATCAATTTTATTAGCTTTGAAAATTCATGATATCTAGAAATATCAAAGATCATCAACCCTCTCTACTTTCTCCTGAATTTTCTAGAAATATCCAAAACTAAAATCTTGACAGAAGTTCCTTCTCCCTATTCTTAACAGTCAGATCAATTTAGATAATTAATTTTGCCACAATCCTTGCATGATAAATCATTCAGAATACTCCATATATAAGGTGTAAATATAATTTAAAATGATTCATTTATTTTGTGGGAAAGAATAAAACTTATCAAAGTTTATTAACGTTATTCATTTAATACCATAAATATCGTGGGCGAACAGACGGTCGCCGAAGTCGGTTAATTAACAATAAAACTGAAAATATTTTTCAAATACATATTTCTTAACACTACTCAGCAATAAAGCACAATTTAATATTAAATATAAAAGAAGTGTTGGAACAATAGAATTATTTTTGCATTTGTACAGAAACTATATATTAAAATAAATAAATCAACAATAACATTGAAAACGAAATTTAGCAAGTTCATATAACAAATTTTTTCAAAGCATTTCGGATTTCCTTCTATTTCTAAGGGTTTAAAAGCATTTTTGAAAGATGAAATATCTCATTTTCTTAGTATGAAAATTTTCCTTCAATCTTGCTTCAGTGATCAAACGGGGAAAACTTTTTGACTTGTCACGCGCGATTTTAAAAAGTCTTTTTCATCTCTACTCAAGGTGCAAGAATGTCGCTGCCATCACATCTATTTTTAGAATTTTCACTGCTGATGTGTCGTTGCCTTGGCGACGTTTTCTCCTAAAAAATTCCCTCAGCAAAAGAGGTTTCGATAATCTTTTAATAAAAATTTTAAAACATAAAATAAGGGTTGTTGTTTAGAATAATTATAACAAGTCTTCTATTTATTGAAAAATGTTTTTGTAAACGAGCAGATTAAAAACAGGAGCTTTCTTACTTCAAAATTGAAAGACAAACACAAAAGTAAATACTTAATGAAACATAGGAAATTGTTAAAATTAATTGCAATAAGGAAAATTACCAAAAGAAATATTTTTGGAAAAGTTTTTGAAATTAAAAAACCAAACAAACCAATACATAACAACGAAAACGACAGTATTCTAAATTTAAAATCGTGAACGAATTACTTTTGAGAAATATGTTTGGATCTATAACGAAAAAAAGGACAAAAAATAAACTAATTTTTAAATGATTTAAAAAAATGATTCTCAAAATTCTCAAGTTTACAAAATGTATTTCTTCCCAATACGCACACGCACGCACGCACACACACACACACACACACACACACACACACACACACACACACACACACACACACACACACACACACATGCACGTAATACAGGGAAAAAGTAATAAAATAAAATTATTACTTGAGAATTTCAAGATTTAAAATGGTGTTTCCTTATAATTATTTTAGTCTAATAATTTTTAACTTTTTCGAGCAAATCCTATTCTTACCATATAGGGTTGAGAACCAAGACAATCATTTCAGCAAAGAGTTTCCGGTAGGTTTGTTGGGAAATTCCTATCAATTTTGAAGAAAGTTTGGTCTAAAAAATAATTTTCTATTTAATAATACATATTTAATAATAATACAATTTAATAATAATAATATTTGATAATAATACATATTTGCATTAATAAATAAGTTGAAACTTATAGATTTAAGATAAAGAATTTTCGATATCTTCGAATTAATCTGGAATTAAAATGCAGATTTTATATATATCATAAATATATAAATTGAATATTACCTGAAAAATTTATAGTGAAGAAATAATTAGAAAAAGGTAAACTGAATCATTTCCGAAAATGATCATCCTGAAACTTTATGGTATGGTCTCTAATAAAAAAAATGTTAATTCCCCTTCCTCCTATATAAAATTGAACAAGGCCTTGAACGCCATATATAGCCTCTTTAACACACAATTCACATTTATATACTAAGTTGAATTGATTTAACTTTTTGTATTATTGAGATCGTGAAAATACAAATCGACAAACTGTCAACATTGGACAAATTGGTTTGAAAATTTCAGAAGGGTTATACGGTTAAAATACTAAAAGTGAGCACCAATTTTCATTTATTTCAGTCATTTCACATTTGAATTATTTCGTTTACGTATATGCAAGTGATAATTTAGATTAATAGATTGCTAATCGATTGAATGGTTAAGCTCAAAGTTTGATATAAATCTGCTCTTTAACTGTTAAATTTTTACAACGAATTAGCATTTATTATTCATCGTGCTCGTATTGTCTACTGGACATCCAGACATATAAAATTCCAGATTGATTTGGATTTCATAAAAAATTTAAAAGAAATCCATTTTTGTTGGTGTTCATAAATATGATATGTTTTGAATGTTTAAATAAAGTTTGAATAAAATTTGTGAATATAATATGAGAAATAAATTTTGTGTTTATGATAACGTTTTGGAGTTATTAAATTCCAAAACAAACAAAATGACAGACAGATACAATTCCAGTAACACGCTTTTCTGTTTTAAGAAGGCTGGAAACCTGGATATAGATAAAACTTGAGAGGGTCCATATTTTTGATCTATAAAAATACTTTATCTTTATATACAGAAACGTAAGAAGTAGGAATAAATAATAAAAGGAAACACTAGTAAGATAGAAGATATATTCTTTCAAAAATGGTTACTAAGATATATATTTCACTTTTAGGAAAACTTTCGCTCCAAACATAGTTCTGAAAAATCTCAAAATGGTTACTTCTTTTTTTATATTTTCTTTTTACGAGGCATATTCGGAAAGTAAGTACCGTTTTTTAATAAATAGAACAAAACATTTTTTTTCAAACAAATTTTATTATTACATGAAAGACCAAACATTAAACTATTTTTCTACGTAGTTTCCACCAATGTTCAAACACTTGTCGTAGCGAGTGACGAGTTTTCCTATGCCTTCCTCGTAGAAACTTGCCGCCAACGATGATAAACACAGTTCGTACAACACAGTACGTGAAATTTGTGGAAATTCGTCTGAAAGCATCGTTATTGTGAATCGTCTGTTCTCTTTGATTTTTTCAACTTTCCGTATCAGATCGTCATTGACAAGAGAACGCCGACCACTCCGAGCCTCATCGTGAACATTTTTTCGACCTTCATTAAACATTCTAACCCACTTCCGCACCATTCCATCACTCATCGCGTTTTCACCATACACTTCTTTAATTTCACGGTAAATTTCAGCCGGTTTCACATTTTTTGCGTTTAAAAAACGGATAACAGAACGAATCTCACAGTCGGCGGGATCAGTAATTGTCTTAAACATTTTAAACAAGCACAGCGAACTGGAAACACAACCTACAGCGTCCAAAATGGCGTCAGTTGAGAGTCATTGAACAAGGAAGACTAGTGCGCATGCGCAGAACGCCGATCGCAGTGCTGCAGCGGCAGTATAATGAAACGGTACTTACTTTCCGAATATGCCTCGTACGATAGTAAACAAAGCATTATTGAGACGGACGTATGAAAAATGTAACGAATGACCATTTTGAGATGCAAAGAATAAAAGCTCTTTTTCAGGAATTCCATATTTTTCTTCTTAATGAATCAGTCTTTTAAAAGGAAATCTTTGAAACGTTGATACAATAATAACATGTACCATTTCTCTACTGCTTCATAAAAGTAAGCATTAAACTTAAAATGTGGTCATTTTAAGTGCTACACAGAAAAGACAAGCAATAGTCAGCGTTTTCTGACAGAAAATACTAAGGAAAATCTTTTTATTGCTAGATTTTTATATTATTTCTCTATTCAGTGAGTTTGAGTTATGTTTCTGTTTAAATATAGCGCGAGAAAAGGAAATCGACGAATTAAAAATATCATCATTGGTATCATTTATTTACAGCAAAATAATAAATTTATAAAATATTGTAATAGGACATGAGAATTTTTAACACTTATAATAAAGTTATAATGCGCTTTAGTTATGAAATTCGCTTTGACAAAAGGAAAGTGATGCAATTGCACGATTCTTAAATTATCTAAATAGGTTCATTATAAAATATTCTATTATCCTTTCAAAATTTACTCGATAAAATGCGTTATTTTAGTCTTCATATAGAAGATATTTTGCTACAGTATTGAATATTTCTAGAAGGAGCTAGGGTATAGTTAAAATTAATTAGAATCATATTGATATATAGGGCCAGAATTATTTGGGTTCTATCCTATTATAAAGGCATTATTAGGAATATCCATATATACATGTATTTATTCCTAAATATTTGTTAGATTTCTTTTGCCAGCATTTTTTTTTTGTGAGCAACAGACTTATCAATAATTGGTTGTGAAATATCGAACTTACATTATACAACGCTATCACTAGATTTAATCTGTCTTAATTTAGGAACTTTCCGTGTTGCGGCTAGTTTTTGCTTCCTTGATAGAATTAACGATGTTGGATTGAGTTACCTCTTGCCGATGACGGCATTTAAGAAAGGGATTGTTCATGATAGTAAAGCTTATTATAACGAAACAATTTTTCCCACCTCATTGTTATTATGACGACGGTCATGTATTTTCCTCCGGATAACTTTGGTCAAGATGGTTGTAATTCAGTTACAGTTACCATGCTTGTTTATATTTAAGTTTCGACGAATAACATTTCTATAGGTAGCTCTGAAAATATTGTAAGACTTATAATATTTCAACTGCCTCGGATGTCAAAGTACGTCTGAAATCCAAAAGAATCTCCACAAATCTGTGATTTAATAACATCTTTTGAGTATTTATGTCTGTAAATCAATTGTGAACACTCTCAGAGATTTCTATATATTATACAAGGGTTACATACTGTTTATTCCATAAATGTAGTAATTGATTCTCGCTTTTTTAATGCATTTATGGTTTGGAGTTGAGATACCTTTTGCCTATGACGGAACATATGGGACTGACTGTACTTTTTAGTGATAGTCATTTGAACTATATCAAATATTCCTCATTTTTTTTTCAGGGTGACTCTTGCTCATTTTTTTCCAGGACTGAACTATTTATACTTAATGGAATCTCAAAAGTTTCAATGAACAACGTATCTCTAGCTATTTCTGAAAATATTAGGAAACCTTATAATATTATAGTTATCTCGGCTGTTAAGTTAAATCTTAAATCTTCCCGATTCCATGAGCCAATAATGACTATACATTATCATGATCGTAAATAAACACCGAAAGTTTTTATTGACTTTTGAATAGCCCACAGAAAACATACAAAGACAATGTATGGATTTTGTATTGTTATATGACATCAATCAATTTCTTTTTATAAATTTTTCCTAGATGATTTAGATTATATTATTCTTAGAAGTTTACTATATCATTTCTCTCTTTCTCTCTCTCTGTATATATATATATGTATATATATATATATATATGTATGTATGTATGTATAT